>JAYKAV010001488.1:146859-280284 GCA_035582835.1 Phoebastria nigripes | reverse complement strand
CCGCCGCCGCCGGGCAGGCCTGCCGCTTCTCCGCCCGGCGTGACTCACCGATGGGCTTTTGGGGAGCCGGGCTGTCATTTTTTCCTTCCTTATTCCGTTTTTTCCGCCCCCGGGGGGGGGTGTGCCCATCCCGTCCCGCAGGTCTTGCTCCGCAGCCATGCCGGCCCGATGCTCGGCGGGACGTCGCGGCGCCCCGGCCGCCCGCGGCCCGAGTCGCTGGGGCCGGGGCATCTCTGTGTCCCCGTGCAGGGCATCGCCCTGGCGCCACCACGGCGGTGTAAAAGGTCCCTCGGGCACCGGGGAGTTGTGCTGGGGAACCGGCAGCTGCAGCCGGTCGCGCCCTGCCCTGCCGTGCCCAGAGCTCGGGGCAGCACCCTTGCACCCTGCCTGCACCCTCCCTGCACCCTCTGAGCACCACTAGCAGCAGCAGCCAGAGGCTCAGACTTCCCCAGGAGCCGTTACCCCGTCCTCGTCCACACAGACGAGCGTGGCAAGGGGCCCGCTGGCCTCCTGGTGCATGCAGAGAAGTCTCAGGGTGTGGGTGCCCACCCTCCCCGGAGCTGACATCCCAACGGGATGGAAAGGGAGCCCATCCTGTTTGAAGCTATTGCTTTTCTAGACTGTTTTCAAACCCAAGCAAGTTTGTTTTATTTTTTTTTTCATTTAGGTTGCATCTGCTTCACAGTTTTGGCTTTGTATTGTAAGTAACCGCAAGTGACTTCATTTCTTTAATTAGAGGTTAGGCTGATATGTAATCCCAGAACTCCATATGCTGGTATTTTAGGCAGGAGACGTTAATGCGCTTTAATCCAGCCCTGCTCAAGGTAAGGTCGTCGTAGGCAAGGGGCAGAATTTTGGACTAAAGTTATCAGATCAGGAGATCTTATTGCCTGTTTGTAAACTCTTGGCCGCACCTAGCAGTTTGTAGGAATCATTAAATTTAATGATTGTAATCAATTAATTCACACCTTTAAACCATGTCCTAAAATCTGTGCAATGGAAAAACTCAATGAATAAAACACAATACTTAAGGCCTGTAAGTATGACTTACAGATGGGATTTATGCTGGAAAAAGGGCAGTTCCTTGCCCACCAGGCTTGCAACCTGAAGGCACCCAGAAATGAAACGCAGTGCCTCGAAGTTTCTTGCTGTCTTAAAAGAGGACTCACAGATGCTGAGCTCCTGCCCGTTCCTGAGCATCCACCGCTCCCACTTGCTCGGTGAGAAGCTGGGGTTGCTCCACACCTTGAAATCAGGTCTTAAATCTTGACTCCTTCAGAGAACAGGTGGATTTTGGAAGAGTTCAGACTTGAGCTCCCTCACCTCACCTCCAGCAGCAGCAGCAGCTGGCTCAGCTYATGCGCTGGTGTCACGTGCTCTGGTTATATGGCAGCAGGCTCTTTCCCAGGGTTTACAGGCCTGGGTCTGGCTCTGCTGTCCTTCTTTCTCTGCCTTTGTTCAAAAAGAAGTCAGAGATGTGGCTGGAAAAAGAATAACCCCTTCAAATTTTTTTTTCTCCTCTCCTTGCAGAGATTTCTTTTAAAGATTTTTGTGGGTGATTTTTTTGGTTGTTTTTTGTTTTTTTTTAGTACAGCTCTTTTTTTTTTTTTTCCCCCTAGCCTCTCTGCTGCCTTGGAAAGTAGTAGCTGGGTAGGAAGGCTCCACACTTAAGGATTGAGGGATGACTGAGATCCAGGGGACTGGATGCCTGAGGGAACTGGGCCCGAGCGATTACTTGCATAACTAGCACAACATCTGTGGCGTAGTTTACCCAGTGTATGTTTCCTTCAGCATCCTGGCATTCCCTGCTCCTGGACATTTTTCCCTGTCCCCTTATGTGGGCTGAGGTACTGGATTACTGAAGTGATCTGATTAGAAAACAGCTATATATATATATATTTATTTTTATTTTTACCCAAGCCATTTCTCTCACGGGATGTGAAGGCCGGCCACTCAGTGAGTTTTACAGAGAGTGTTTGAAGTGATGGGGAGTTTTACCATGGAGTGGGAATGAGGAGCTAAGGTAGGAAGTAGGGTCTTATACCCTGAAACTGCAGCAAATAGATTAACAAGTGGTCCTAGCCCCTTCTGGTTTTTGCTCACAGGAAGAAGGAAAGGAAAATAAGTGTGAGTAAGGAGATTAATAGTTCTGCAGGTATTAGCTGTGAGCCTATGAGGGAGACACTGAGTCCCAGGAAAACCTGAAAAGGCGACAGCTTATTTTTGTTTTTCTAAATGGTGAGCACATCTGAATATTCATAATTACTATTTACAACCCGATAAACTGAAAGTTGATTGCACGTGGCTAAGGCTGATGTTTATCATACAGGTCTGAGCAGGATGGCAGGAATTTATTTGATCTGAGTTTGCACAGCACAAAATAAAAGTTCTGTCTTGTCAACTGGATCTCCTAGGCAGTATAGGAATATATTAAAAACATCAACAACATCAATAATTATAGAATGCATGAATGTACATTCCTCTTTTCTGATTTACTCCTATTTCTTGTAATTATACCCCAYAGTTTATCCCACCATTTATGATATAATGTTTATATTTGACAGAATGTAAACATATATACATATATATAAGGGCAAGGAAAATTTTCTTCTTTGAAGTGTGTGTGTAGACACACACATACACACACATGTACCTATATATATATAYACACACACATATTTTTATGCATATATACATATCTAGATCTCTTGAGGGAAGGGGGAAGTTCTCCTTGCYATTGAGAATAGGATAAGAAATACTTTAAATTGCGGATACCTAGATTCTGGTTAGGCGTAAGGGTAAAAAACCCCACCCTCATAAGTGGTGAAGTTTGTATAACCCTGGAGCCTGCTGTCTAGTGAAGCTGCGGAATATCCATCTTTGRAGGGTATTTAAGTAATCAGTTTCATGCACGTCAATCAATAACTATTCTTTATTGTACTTGGGAAGAAGAATAAATCTCTCAAGGCCCCATTCAGCTCTGTATCTCTAAATTATTTTAATTATTTCACTTCTTTTTACTGTTCAGGAAGGAGGAGCTCATGCTTACTAAATTAAACCAAGACCTCAGAGTGTCCAGAACACCATCACCAAGTGTTTCAGAGGTTGCATTAGGTAAGACTCATTGTCAAGACAGTACTCATATAATATTCCATCATAGGATGATGATGAGGATAATATTTATGGATAGTAACATTCAGACTTCAATAGCTCAATCATTTGTCAGGTCTTTTAATATCAGATAATTCTGTAAGAGGTGTGATTCATCTAGAAGGGAGGAAAAGAATCATAACAGGGAAATCCCTTCTATTGCAATAGCAGTGCTTGAGGTCACACTTGAGTTCAGCACTTCTGTCTTCCAGGATCCCTTTCGTTGCCTCTTTCCTGGCGGAGAAGTGATAAGAAGAGCTTGTTGGTGCAGAGGAGAAAGAGGGAGGAAAATCCCTTAAACCCCTATCAGACAGAAAACTGGTGCTTACTACTGAATCAAGTAGTGATAGTAAAAAAAAAAAAAAAAAACCCAAACTCATGTCTGCCACTTAGAGAGCAAGAGCTGAACTGGTTTTGTGAATTTTCCATTATACTCATCTGAATACAGTAAGAGAAACTCTGGATTACCAGGGAGACTTTTACCAGGGTATTGTGGCAAGGGACTATACTGGGAGTAGGGGTTCTTATTTATGCCACTGGGCCAAGCTTCACTCTGCTTTTCTTTTGCTTTTTCTCTTCTTTTTTTTCCTCATTTTCTTCTTCTTTTTAATATCTGTGATAGAAATGTCAGAAGTAAAGGGCTGGAATTGCAGTGGGTTCTAAAGAAGTTGAACGTTCAAATCTTGCCTTACCCCCTTTTGTTGACCTGTAGGTTAAACATTAAGGATAATATTCTCCCATTAAGGCTGGTGAAACATTGCAATAAATGACCTATGGAGGCAAACACTGGACATTTTTAAGAACAGGTTATATTAGCAAGAAGAGGGTTAAGTATGGCCTTAACCATACTTACCTCCTGGTRTGGAGGTAACGTGCAAGGTGAAATCTCAGAGTGCCTTTCCAGCGCTGTTTTACGAGAGTCTATGAAATGTGTGAAAAGGTTGCAGTGGTAATGATAATATCTTTCTAACTTGATTTTTATCTGTCGTACATTCCTCTGATATCTGTACATACTGGATCGAGCCTCAGGGCCCCTAAGGACTGCAGAGACATAGAGCTATGTATAGCTACACTTGAGATAGCAGCACAGCCCAGCATTACTGACCCTCTGCAATGCACAATATAGAGAATTCCCATAAGCCCCCAGCAAGAAATAAGCAGAACAACATTATTTTTGCCTAGGAGAGCAAAGTGCTTTCAGTGGATTTTGAAGCAGGCTCAGACAAGGCTTGTGGCTAAATTGAAGAAAATAAGAACAGCAGTAGTAAGCCAAATCAAAGGCCCATCGAGCTCAGTGCCCTGTTTCTCACGGTGGTTGAGAAGACACCTAGGAAAGAGTGTAGAAATGGGGTGGGTTTTTCCTGATACTTTTCCAGCCCGCACTTTGCCACAGTTTTCCTATGGGATTTGGGGCTGTGGCTTAGCATTCTGGTACCTCAGTTTCTCAGTTGTATGGTAAGTGTAAGGATGTTTCTTGTCTGTCGTGATTTAACCCCAGCTGGCAACTAAGCACTACCCAGCCACTCGCTCACTCCCCCCAGTGGGATGGGGGAGAGAATCGGAAGGGTAGAAGTGAGAAAACTTGTGGGTTGAGATAAAGACAGTTTAATAGGGAAAACAAAAGCCGTGCATGCAAGCAAAGCAAAACAAGGAATTCATTCATGACTTCCCATCGGCAGGCAGGTGTTCAGCCATCTCCAGGAAAGCAGGGCTCCATCACGCGTAACGGTTACTTGGGAAGACAAACGCCATCACTCCGAACGTCCCCCCCTTCCTTCTTCTTCCCCCAGCTTTACATTGCTGAGCATGACGTCATATGGTATGGAATATCCCTTTGGCCAGTTGGGGTCAGCTGTCCCAGCCGTGTCCCCTCCCAACTTCTGGTGCACCCCCAGCCTCCTCGCTGGTGGGGTGGGGTGAGAAGCAGAAAAGGCCTTGACTCTGTGTAAGCACTGCTCAGCAGTAACGAAAACATCCCTGTGTTATCAACACTGTTTCCAGCACAAATCCAAACCATAGCCCCGTACTAGCTACTCTGAAGAAAATTAACTCTATCCCAGCCAGAACCAGGACATTGTCTCACACTTTTCCGTATCTTGCTTGTTTAATTTTGACTACAAACTCTTTAGGATAGAGTCTTTTCTTGTTTTGTGTTTGCTGTACCTTAACACCTAGACACATGGTTATTTACCATGCAAATTTACAGTGTGGTCCCTGCTTCAAGAAAGTTACCATCCAAGTGTAGCAGACTTCACTTAACTGTGAACTGCGACTGTCGTAATGGTCTTTGATTTAGGTTGAGGTTTGTAAGCATAAAGCACTGCATAGGTAACGCTGCAGAAGGATGGGTTCTGCACAGGGATGGTCTTCTCTTTCCAAAACTGTAGTAGTCAGCATGCCTTAATGCAGAGAGCAAATGGCTGGGTTTAGGTAGTGCAAGTTCACTCATTTTAGCCTTTACCTTGATCTTTAGGCTGGGACAACTGCTGTGCTGCTTAAATGTACAGTGCACACCACAGCAGGGGACCCTAAAGCAGAGTCTGGGTTTCGGAGCTGTTTGCTTCAGCGTCCATGAGTCAGCAACTGGTTAACAAACAAATAGCTAAAGATAATGCCTCATCTGAAGTCCAGCGGGAACTACTATTGTTTTCCTTTCTTCTGTATTCCCGTCTGATGAGATTACATAAGCAGCTATTCTAACTTTAGGTATGAAGTAAGCATTTAGCGCAGAGCTATGCCCTCTGGGAGCGGATGGGAAGGGTCGGGGAATGCCTGCTCACGTAATTAAAGCCCTTACTCCTCTCTCCTCTATTCCCCGAACAATTTTGACATATAATGCAGTCAGTCAAACTTTCTTAGATAGAACAGCCTGCAGTTCAGCAGACTTGCCAGTCTTTCAGGCCTTTAGCATCCTGTGCTATCTCAGCTCCTTTCCCAGTGAAATCTAGTACCACTGGAAGTTTCTGTTTTCTCCCAAAATATATGCCGTTTGTATAGTCTGAATGGTAAAAAATTCAGTGCAACCTGTTCTCATTTCTTTTAGGTATTTCCAATAACGTATTTTCTTACATATGTTTCCATTTATTAAGCCAACCTTACTCTCTTTAAAATCAGTAAAGCTATTTTAAATTGTGGTTAATTTCCATGGGCTTGGATACGTGCACGCGTGAATGAATGACTCTGTATCATTCCTTACTAACATGGGAGAACTGCTGACACCGTTTTCTCTCAAGATGGAAATACCTCTTCTCCTCAGCAGCTCTCAGCAATGGAATTATGTGGGGACTGCTAAGTGAATAAAAAGTCACCATGTGAAGGTAATCTTTAGTCACAAATCATAAAGCATGAAGCTTGTCAATCTTTTCCCTGTGTAATTTTTGTAATTTCCCCCAATTCATCAAAATGTGGAGAAACAGCCAAGAAATATCCATTTCTACAGTACATGGTGAATGTTCTGACCAGCTTTCTCTGTTCGTAATTGTCTAGTCTGACCTTCTCAATAACACAGGCTGTTGAGTTTCATCTGTAGTTTCTGTGTCAGCCCCATAACTTCTGCTAGATGCACAGCATCTCTTTCAGGAAGAGACTATTTTGATTTCATCAAAGAGAATAGAATTGTATAAGGGGTCTGGTACCCCCAGCGCTTACTGTAAGTCCTGTTTTAGAATAACTAGTGTAGGTGTGGGATTTAATCTCATTTGGCACACCCCCAGCCAAACAGTTTCACTGGGGGTTTACCTCAAAAGCRTTAAGTATTGAATAGGTTTCAGTATCTTGTATGTTAAGAGGTTAACTACATTTTGGGTCTGTTCAAAGCTCACAGCCGTTTTCAATGACAATGAGGAAGTTAATTCATTCCTGGACTTTCAAAAGCAGAGGAAAGGCATTTCCTTCGCGTAGAGCAAATTCTGTGCATGGGGAATAACACGAGCGGCTTATATGAGTGGCCAGAAATTCAAGCTAGCTTTCCAAGTGGAGAGAAAATCTATTTGCCSTGTATTAGCAGTATCAGAATTTCCCCAAGAAAAAATCCTCCAAAAAAGGATGTTTGTTTATGCATGGGAATTTACCAGCATTTGCTGAATTAAATAACAGAGTCCATAGATTGTTTCCTAAAAACTAACCATCATCTCCCACCAGGGAAATGGTGATTTTGCTTTGTAAACATGGGTTTAGTCAATGTCCGTGGGGTGACTCTGATCATGTGTTTTAGCTCAAAAAGTATATTGTTTTCCATGGAATTTCTTCTGACTCATACTGATTTCA
Organism: Phoebastria nigripes; assembly: GCA_035582835.1. Classification (NCBI taxonomy): domain Eukaryota; kingdom Metazoa; phylum Chordata; class Aves; order Procellariiformes; family Diomedeidae; genus Phoebastria; species Phoebastria nigripes. The sequence goes on along the minus strand of JAYKAV010001488.1, from coordinate 272,868 downwards.
GGGAGAAGGGACTCCCCATTTTTGCAATTACAGCACTTATTGGTAACACTAACATAATCATTTATTCCTATCTTCACAGAGAGAGTTTTGTAAAATTTCTGCCATGTACATGAGGGGAATGTGTTTTCATGTCACATGTCCCCACTTCTGTAATCTTTGCAGCTGCAGAACACAGCCTACAAGCTGCTTACTATAAATTATTGCTCACTCATTCAGGTGGAGAGAAGTAAAAGTAGTCCCAGACAGATTTGGGAATAGTAGAGAAAGAAGTAGCGTATCATATCTAGGAGATGCTATAGAAATCTATTCATCTCTGGTCCACATGGAGCACCCTAAGTAACTGTGTTTCCATCCTCATGGTCCTAGAGCATTAAAACTGAGGACTGTCTGACCTGGATCACCTGCACCAAGCAAATGCATCTCTCTGTGTGTTGACCTTCTTCATATGGAGCAGGAGTCCCTCTTCATGGCGCAGTAACATAGTCCAGACTGTGCAGGACAGGCAAGTTCTGAGGGGCCATAGATTTATGATTTTTGGTATATACCTGTAATAGTTCGTTGTCCAAAAGCATTTTGCATGCTTTCTAATTGGACTGATGAATTTGCCATACTCTTTAGAGGAGGCATTTCTTTATTTGGTAGACCAGTTTTACAGAAAGCTGCTTTTTCCATTGCAAAACCATTTTTTTTTCCAATGGGAGAGCTGTTGAAGGGCTAGTCAGCTCCTCATCATTGTGATCAAAATACGTTCACCTTTCAAGTCCTGTCTGTACAGAATAATAGATGTTGTGTATAAGAAAACTAAGCAGATGCTTTCACATGATAGCTGAAGATGGATTGAAGGAAATATCCCACTGTGGTCAAGGTAAAGGCTGAAAGTCCAACACCAAAGATTTAAGTACAGTATGTACAGCTTTATCCTGGCTGGGTCATGTCTGGCTTGTGGAGCAGTAGTCAAACAACCTAAAAAGACCAGTGCACAGCTGATCCTGATCTCCGTGGCCGCCTCCTTCTGCTGTTTTGCCATTTTTTCCCTTTTATGGTTATACACATTGCCCGAACTCATTCATTTAAAAAAACAGATGAAAGGGAAACACTAACTATATGGCTAATTCTCAAATAACTTATAATGAAATTTCATGAAAGCATGAGGCAGAAACACAAGGAGCTCATAGTCAGTAACTATTCCATGGGATTTGTTACCACAGTAAAGGTCACTAGCTGCACTGGCTTGACATGTTTCGATGAGGCCAACTATGTCTGCCTACACAGGTTTCTGCTTGCAATTTCAGCAGGTTTATGACATCTTGTAATTTTCTGGCCTAAACAAAGTCATTTATGTGTGCGCTGAGGAGCAGCTATGATATTCTTCCAAAGAAATGGCTACATTTCAGGGGTGGTTCCAGTGTACAAGAAGAAAAAGAGAGAGAGAATGAGTATCAAAGAGATTGCCCTGTGCCACATTATCTRCTGAGAAACACAGACCAGCATATGCTGGATTTCTGTGCTTGTGAATAACAGTTCTTCTATCATGAAAGTAATACATGGGCTGTATGCTCCAGTAAGGATATACATCTATGTACACGTGTGCAGAAATGATAGAGAAGTGGAACAGATAAAGATCGTGGTGTGATATCTACAGAGTACAGAGTGGGTGGTTTTCACAGATTCCCAATGAACTTCTCTTTGACACTCTCAGCAATAGCTTTTCAGCTCTTCTTCATGAATCCTCCAAATCTTTGTGCCTTTCTGTTATTATGGGTACAGTGCCAGGCTACCGTGCAGCTAGTCTGCAGGCTGCACCTGTGAGGGCACCCATCCCCGCGGCTCAGATCTGCCTGCATGTCACTCCCCTGAGCTCCAGCCTCTGGGGGTAGCCAGGGCAGTGTGAGCTCACGTCTGTGTCCCCCAACAGTGCCCTTAACCAGTCATCCCCCTACCTGAGCAGGAAAGTATCTCTTTTGGTTATCCAGTGGATCTAACAGCATCGTGATCAGCTATAACCATGATTCCAAATCCACGTCCTGAGAGGGGCTTAATCTTGTTCGCTTCAGTGGGATGGAAAATGAAATGGAGTGATAAGCTTCAGGCTTTTCTTGTGATGCTTCAAGATCATCAGTCCTAGGGATAGGATCTCAATGTCTGTGTGGCTCACTAGCTATGCTCTGACATGGTCACACTCATCTAGCCCCTGCAAGTACACTCAGCCTGGACATGTCTGTCTTTTAAAAGTCCTCCATCCGAAATAGCAGTCATTAGTTATTCCTGGTCACAGACCAGGGCCTTACTTGAAGCAAACATCGTTCCAGGAGTCCCTGTGCTCCTATGACTATTTACTCTTCTGTCAGCAGATACRTTACATTGGCTGTAGGGGCAGGTATCTATCTGATCGATCTATGTTCTCTTTCTAYGGTACATTGAATCCCTAGAGGTGCAGGGAGGAAGTAATCTCTGCACCCTCTGCCTTTGTGGTAGATTCTTGTGGAGATTGCAGAGGAAGATGTGTTCTGCCCCCTTGGCTGCTTGGCGTGTATACTGTAATTGGGCATTAATGAAAACAGGATTACCTCTGACCTCATGTTCTGCAGAGACATTAGTTCCTGTATAGGTAGGACAGATGGCATCAGAATGGGAAGAGTTTACAACAGGCCAAAGTAGAGCAGCGCTGTTACTTCAAAATTCAAAGCGGGAGTCTGCAAACTCTGGAGAAACTTCCTGGTACCGAAGCTATCCCAGGCAGAGAGGGCGACTCTTTCTAATGAAGTCCTGCACGATTCTAACGAAGCTCTGCAGTAGTTCACCTACTTCCACTGAACTGTGCATAAAAACCCCACAATGCTGTTGTAGTCCATAGCTAATTTAACATCTGAATTGCTCATCAAAGGTAAATCCCCTAATTGAATATTCACCATTGCATGAGCGTTTTTGCAGATTAGAGGCACCTATGCACACTTACCCATTTCTTGCCTTAGTTCAATACTCAGTGTATCTGCTCGATGTTAAGCCATCACTGTTACTATTGAGAGAAAGTTGATACAGTATCTCTCAAGAATGAAGTTATAGCATGTGTTTCAGTCTTATGTCTTAATTACAAGCAGGATCAGGCAAAACCAGTTTACTAAATTGCTCGGCATCGCTGGTGTTAAAACCCAGTTTCCTATTTTTTCCATGTTTGTCAAATCACGTTTTGGATGAAGTGTCTGAAGTTGGTCTCCACAGTGAATTTGGGGAGGGAGGTGAGAAAGAGGGAAAGCCTGACTTAAAATAGCTCATTATTTTCTAGGGACAAGGCTAGGGGAAAAATACATCATTTTGCCTATGTAAAAAAATCTCTAGCAACTTTTTCTTTAAATTGCTCAGATGACCCATTCTTTGGAGCAGAAACCTGACTTACGGCAACAGAAACAGCTATGCATCAGGGATGTGCTATTTGCAGCTCAAAGAAATGTCAGTCCAAACCTATTGCTAGTCAACTGCTATTTGCACTTGTGGGTAGAGACTTTTAAAAGTCAAACTACAGGCGGTTCTGTAATGAGTGACCGTGTGCAAATTCCCCTTAGCTCCTCACAGTGGCTGTACCACTGTGCCTCCCTCTGTCCTGGCTGGAGCTGTGTCTCTGGACCACGTCCTGCAGAGCTCACTCCATGCCTTGGCTTGGCTGTGCTGCTTTCAGTGAACAGCATTATTTGGCTGCCATCCAAGAAATGCGTTCTGGTTGACCTGAAACCATCAGGTGTCAGATCAAATACTTGCACCTGGAAAATATTTCAGTGTGAACACGAGTGGAAGTGGCAATTCCCCCTGTTGCCCAGTGGCCCAGGGGAGGTCACACATACAGAATGTGGCTGGCACTGTTTAATTTCTGCCTCTGCCATACAGAGCTAGATGAGGACATAGGCAAACCTAGATTTCCTTTACCCTCCTTGGTGAAATAAGGAAATCTCCAAGCTATGCTGAGGCACAGAGTATGCAGGAGGAGTCTTTCAGTCCCTCTTGCTCAAACTGTAGCATTTAAAGAAGTAATTATTTATTTTCTGGGTAGGAGAGAGAGCACCAAGGAGTTAGGTTTAATCATAGAGTAACAATGAGGGATCTTACTGAGGTTACTCCAATTAATAGTTAAATATTTCTAAATAGAGTAGGGTAGTCTCAACATGCAAGGTTGGGAGCACCTTACCCTGGACTATACCATCTGGTGATACTAGCTGTGGAAGAAGAGCCCAGGTCTTCTCACACACCAAGAAGTTAACCAAAGGCTCTTTTAGTTAAAAGGCAGGAAGCTACAGCACTGCCTCCTTGTTCTTCACTTTGTGCCCTTTGTTTTTTATGTTTCCAATGCTGTAAATGGAAATGAAAGGTTTTCTAATGAGTAAAAATGCAGGTGAACATAACTTTTCAGATTAATAAAAGGAACAGAAAAAGCGGCATTTTCTTCCAGATCAAACCGCTTCTATTGATTTTTCAGTTCTTCCACTAAACCAAACCAGGTTTACCCAGAGCTGGAGTAAGTTGCCATCCTGCAACTGTGTGCTCCCCACAGTGTGATGGAGCATACGCCATCCCCTCACAGATCCAGTGCTGCCCACAGGGTGCAACCATGCAGGGTGATCCAGAGAAGGTTTGCTGCAGCCCAGATCTGTAGGGCAAGGCTGGACCTCCTACAATTCCTGCCCTCCACTAGTCCAAATTAAGGTGGGAGGCAATGTAAATGAGACAAGGGAGCTTCTCTCTATCTCGTGCTTTTAGTGGCCTTTGTCTTGCTGGCAAGCATGGTAGAAGAGGAGAGTATCTGTGGCTGGTGTTACTTGAGTGGCAGCTGAGACTTGGTGGTGATTGCTGGTATCTAAAGTTGAAGAAGACTGAATTTCAGAGCTGGGGAAACTGGGGACACACAACAGTTTCTGTGGGAGATGGGAAACCAGGAGCTGAGAAGCTGTGTAAGGGAAGCAATTCAGTCAAGCAATTCACTCTTCAGTGGTACTAGAATAGAAACCAACTGGGACTGGGGAATCGGTGATGGAGAAAGAGTCAACTCTTACTAGGAGCTAAAATACAGGATGAGAAAAGGAAATGACTGGAGAACAAAAGATCAAGTAAAGGAAGGAACTGAGTGGGACAGGGATAGGAAGAGCCCAGGGAAAAGGCTATGACGAGGAGTCGGAAAACAGAGAACAGGGAAGATGAAGGCTATCAGCAAAATGGCCAATATTATGAATTTTGAAGAGATGAAGGCTGAGCCAGGAGGGCTAGAAAAGAGGACTGGAACTTGGTAAAGCAAGGAGCCTGGAGCTTGGTGGAGAAGCTTGAGGAATGGAGACTGAAAGCTGAAGAGAACAAAATTAGAGGGATAAGAAAGAAACAGGTGGAACCTGAATAGGGAGGAGCGAGGAATGAAAAGGAGAAAATGTGAGGCAGTGGGCAGAGACATGTGTGCCCCACTGTGCAGTCTGTGCTTGAGCCTGCATTGGTGTTCAAGCCCCTTGAGTTTTGCCATTTCTACACCAGGGATTATCCATTATCTTTGTCCCACGCTTCCTATCGCTCCCCCTGAGATTAAAGAACATTAAAGTCACTAAGTGTGATACGTGAGAACGCCCGTCTCCTTCACAGTACATAAGACATTTGTCCTGGGGGAGTCAGGGATGTGAGGCAGAGCGAACAGGACATCCCCTGTGTGCCCAGGACCTCTGCCCAGCTCGCCGTCTTGTTCTGAAGCTGCAGGCTGAAGGAAGGGATTGCACCGAGAGCAAGCACAGCCGCCTGGTGAAGGCAGTCACATGCTGGCCTGGGAAACTGTACTTTATCCTCTTCTTTGCCACAAAATTTCTGTGCGGTGCCGGGCAAATTTTTGAAACCTACCTTGTCAGAGGTGGTGACTGACTGGGTGCTCCTCATATTATGCATGTGTGGGTGGAGATTTCGGGTCTGATGTGAAGGAGTGCTGAGTTCTCACAGCTGTAGCTGAGGTAATGCATACTGTGCTTTGGAGACAGAAAGTAGAGTATTAAATAAACTGAGAAATCAGGTCCTTGGGAGTACACAGAAGTAATGGAAACTTTTGACCTTAATCACTTTGTGCTTCAGTTCCCTATGTGTAAAATGTGGATGGTACCACCCCCTCATGTTGCAGGTCTTACGAACAAAGATTAGCTAACATCCAAAGATACTCAGATGCTTTAGCGATGAGGCAAGAGCAAGAGTCTCTGAGTAATTTTATTTTCAGAGCTGTTTTTGAGTAGTAGGTAAAGTGTGAGGCTAGGCGCTGAGCAAAGGGGAGGACACGAAAGCCCAAAGAGCTGCTCACCAAATGACTAGCCTTGCAGCCTGTGCATGCAAAGAGATGGCAGTGGGGTGGAAAAAGTTATTGTGAGATCGTGAAAGGACACTCTCCTAAGGCACAGAGCAACTAAAATAGAGCTGCAAAGGTAACTTAAATTCTGGGATTTCCTACCCTGAGTAGTTGGTTTGTAAATGTCTGATGAACATTTCTGTGTGCAATGTAAACTTGTGTTAGCAAGCTCTGTTTGGTGAAATGGACATTTCTCTCTGTCTGTAATGTAAGATGAGTGAGGCTTGCCTCCTCATAGTATAGTATACTCTGTTGGTGAATAACAGTGTTATTAATGCAGTAATTTTAATTAATAYGTTGGCATTCATAGTCTGCTTAGTAGCAGGATTTTAGAAAAGAGGGCAAGTATTGCAACCATTTCACAGAACTATCCTATCAAGATTTGAAATGAGCATTGAAGAGTTGGGAACAAACCCCAGATCCCTGCATCTTGCTCTTTCCCCTAAAGATGAAACAAGACATGCATTTTTGTTCCAGACACATTGAGTTAGAAACACTGCATAAATAAACACAGGTCTGCAGTTCACCCTGGAGTCCAGTGGTTGTCTTGCCATCTAACATAACTAGGGGCAGGTCTGGGATGAATAATTATTTGGGAACACCAGGCATGTTAGAGGAGAAATCCAGGCCTGACATTGAAGGAAATCTTAATTTTACAAAAATCTCTGAGGTCTGGATGGGTGTGACYCGATGGAATCAAAAGAGCTTCTGATATCAACAGCTCAAAGCCAGGGACATGGATGAGGGTTTGGAATTAAAGGCAGTTTCCTAGAACTGACATTCACCTGTACCTTGATGAGCAAAGGGGTACTCCTTTCCATTGCACTGAGAGGATGTGGAATCCCCTCTAATAACTGATAATGAAACCGTAACTGATACTTCTAAAATCACATATTTGGTGGTTTGTTTTTTAAAAATTTCTGTGAGTCACAGGAATCTGTGAGGCCAGTTGGGAGCAGGGGGAGAAGAAGAAACCCTCTACAATGTAGGTCGCTCATTATCAAAAAGTCAGTGGAGAAAAAAAAGCACGCCAAACCAGGTATGTGTCCTTACTCTAGTCACTATTTTGGGTACAGAAATATTTAATTTCTGAGCAAAAAAGAACCCACAACTGTGTTTTCTTCTCCACCATGAAAATAAGATTGGAGTGAAATTTATTCCAAATGTCATTACAGTCTGTAGATTCAGAACAGTGAGTCTGACACCATGTGGAACATTTATCAGTAACATTATAAAACTCAGTATACACCATTTTCCTGCTGGCTGTCTTCACTAGTGGCTTCTCTTGGTCTCAGACCTGAGTTTTCTCTTTTACATACTCTGTATTCATAGCAAGAAGGGCAATGTCTTGTCGCCCTTTTTTTTTTAACTTTTTGTAATATTTAACAATGTGGCTTCAAACTAGAACTGGAGCTTTATTTAATTGCACTGTGGAAGTAATAAGTAAAAGGATAATATAAAAGTATCTCCAGCCTTTCCAAAGCAAACCCAAGAAAGCAGTCATTAAACAAAGGGATTGTGCTGATTCTTACCTTCTCTTCTGCTGCAGCTCTAACTACAGCTGAAATTGTGGGCCTGACATCAACTACTGGAAAATGGTTAATATTAGCTGTGAGCAGAAAATGCTGCAGGCCTTGACCTATCWTTTTTCTTCACCACAATCACAGCATGTATCTCATTTAGACAACTGATTCTCTGCTGTATTTGCTGTTGTAGTGTATTAGGATTTGCTCGCAACAAGCACTGTCAATCAGGATGGGACCCATGGTGTGGAGGAGGCAACGGGTACGAGCAGCGCCTGAGAGGTACGCTGAGATCTGGAAGAGAACACAGAAACAGTAACACAGTTCAAGGAGGTCTTCAGTTCTAAGATTCATCTCAAGGTATTAATGACCCTATTAATGAGGTTTTATGGCAGACATGCTGTTAGGGAGCTTCTAGCTTATCTGGTTCAACTTCTGGAAGATGATCTTTCTGGCATACCTATTCTCCTGCAATAAGATTTTTTTGGAGAAGGATTCAGCAGCAGGACTGCTGATTTTAATTCTTCATGGTGTCATCTCTAATCCAGTCCATTTGAACATCTGGATTATTATCTGGAATAACATAGCTGTTTTTCATAGTGGCCTGATGCATGCAAACACATGAACTTATGCCCTAAAGTTTCTACTCTGTTTTTTAAAGACCAGTAAAAAAATGGAGAGGCAGTTCAGTGTAGGTAGAGTTCATATCTTATCTGACCAGCTGATATAGTTGGAAAAAACAGACAAAAAATTGAGTGCACAAGCCCTTCTTCCAGTTTGAAATAGAAGATTCAGTTTTCAAAAATGAAAAGGCATATTTGTAGGTTGGAGAAAACATCTTTCAGTGGGAGATTTAAAGGGCACAAAACTTTGGGCTGAAAGAAGATCAGCTTGGTTTTTGACAGGCATTTTCTAAAGGAGACAGGACTAGGTGCTAATGGTAGAAAAAGGCAAACAAACTCCAGTGGCTGGAAGTCAAAGCTAGACAAGTTCAAATGAAAAGTTAGATGCTCATAGCTAAATTATGGTTAACCGTTATTGGAACAAATACAAGATGGAGCCAAGATCTCTTGAATGTCAAATCAAAACAGGACAGCTCTCTGGATGATAAGCATCAGCCAAACACCACTGAATGCAACTAACWGTGTTCAGTGCAGTGGTGTCTAGGAGATGCGTAACACTCGGATCAGCAAACGTTCTGATTGCTCCTCTTGGCCTATGACTCTCTGGGGCTGTAGGTGATCACTTTGTTGAAGAACACATAAACCTCCCACTGCTCAGATAAACGGGTCACAAACCCAATCACACACCACCTTCTTTGGGGAAAAAGGACTGGAAGATATTTTTAGAAATAGCTAAATGATTTGGAAGTCCAGGTCCCACCTTCAGAAGCGACCTTTGTCTCACCTGCGTTGAAAAGTCCGGATTATTGCTAATACGAGCTGGCAATGTGTCCTCGTGGCAAAGCCAGCCAGCAGCATCCTGGGCTGCATCAGGAGGAGTGTCACCAGCAGGTGGAGGGAGGTGATCCTTCCCCTCTGCTCAGCACTGGAGAGACACACCTGGAGTGCTGGGTCCAGCGCTGGGCTCCCCAGTACAAGTGAGACATGGACTTGCTAGGGCGAGACCAGTGAAAGGTCACAAAGATGATGAAGTGACTGGAGCATCTGTCATACAGGGAGAGGCTGGGAGAGCTGGGACTGCTCAGCCTGGAGAAGAGAAAGCTCAGGGCGATCTCATCAATGTGTACAAATACCCGGATGGGAGGAAGTAAAGAAGAGGGAGCCAGGCTCTGCTCAGTGGTGCCCAGTGACAGGACGAGAGGCAATGGGCACAAACTGAAACACAGGAAACTCCACTTAAACATAAGAAAAACTTTTTTACTGTGAGGGTTGTCAAACACTGGAAGATGTTGCCCAGAGAAGCTGTGGAGTCTCCACCCTTGGAGATATTCAAAACCTGACTGGACACAGTGCTGAGCACCCTGCTCAAGTTGACCTTCCTCTGAAGTGGGTGACCTCCACCAGGTGATCTCCAGAGGTGCCTTCCCACCTCAGCGACTCTGGGACTCTGCGAACATGGTAAAGAGGCAAATTCAGCCAATATATTACAACCTGACAGGTTTCTTTGTCTGGATGAACCTTGGTTTATGATGATCACACACAAATATCTCTCTCCATACTGGTCTTGCTGGATRCAGGCGCTGGCAAGTAAGTACATAGTCTCATACTAAAATACTATTGGTATTCATTGGGCAGTGTGTTTGTATTAATACATAAATAAACGCAAAGATATTTGTAAATAAATATATACAAAATATTGTTTCATACCAATACAACTTGTTCCAATTCAACAGCTGGTAATTAATGAAAAGGATTTACTACAGCTATGTATCAGAACTGTTACCAGCACAACTCTGTTGGCAGAAAATCACCTCTCTTATCAGCATGTTTATACTGATTAAAAAAAAAGAAATGTATATTGAAGTTCAAAGTATTTATGTAAAATATCTGGCATAAGCTCCAAAATCGTATAGGTATTTTTGAACGATTCCATCTTCATATGCAGGTAGTAGTACAGCTAAGGGCAAGCAGTCATCTGCTTCCACAGCAGACACATTTACACACGCACCTGTGAAGGTGCTCTATGCTTCTATACCACAGGAAAAGACAAAAATTATATTGATGGAAGTTAGCTCTTTCTTGATAAACTATGTCTGAAGCAAGAATTGTATGATTCCAGTAAAAAATCGCACCCCTCATTTACAAAGTTACTTGCCAAAAAATCTGGGGTTGTCTGAGGAGCAAAGTGATTCTTTTTGACTCTGTTTTTTTTAAAGTTTGGACTCTGACTCTAGTAAGTGAGAGGGCTGTTGGGGTGTGGATGTTTCAAACACATCCTGAAACTGGATTAGCTGAGGTGGAATAGACCTGTGTGTGTAGACATTGGATAGAAAGTCTCTTTACCAACATACACAGTCTCTTAAACACATGTAGAGTGAAACACCATCCTGTTAACCCACTCAAAAAAGGAGGAGGTGTAGCTCTTCCATGTGGGGACTGTATCCACAAAGCAGTTATGGGTCATAAAGCTGCACTCACTTTCAAGAAAACCAAAAATGGCCAAATCAGGTAATAAACATCTTTGTACAGCTAGGTTTTAACTGAATGCGGCATACACAAATATAGCAATACCCTCCTTAGGAAGGTATATAGAAGCATCCTTTTTAATATAACGTAACTAGGAATTATTTTTTAAATGGCTGCCTTTGCCACTCAGATCTTCAAAATTACTGTTTACTTTGAGATGTCTTATTTTTTGTGTACCAGACACCCGAAAGAAACCCAAGGAAGGGCACTTATGCAGCACTGTAGAAGAATCTGGTCTGTTCAAGTATCTCTCAAAAAGACACCACCAAACGAAGGCAAGGGAGGTGACCAGTCACTTTTGAATGGTTTGCCCCACGGAGACAGGAGTGTGCTTTTGGGTGCGTGTTGGTAAGCATTACTCCTGGCTTGTTGAAGCACTCGGCTCTATGGTTTTCAAACAAACACATGTGTTTAATGCTGCTGCAAGCCTTTGGCATTTCCCTGCCTAGCAGGCATGACAGAGGGTAGTTTCACCTTGTGAGGGTTGCCTCTGGCCAGTAGTACAAGGCTGCCACGGCTGGAGGGAGAACATGCATGATCCTCCTGCCATTATTTTATCAGTGGGGGAGAGTCTTCTGCTGTAATGTGCTGCTGAAGTGGCTTGAAAAGTTGCACAGTAACTCAGGTCGGTGATGCTGCATCATGGTAATACGGGCTAGGCTGCTGTCATTGTGACTTTAARCAACAGTGCTTTTTTCCTAGCAGGTGCATGTTTACAGAATTAAAAGAGTTAAATACGAGATGCTGATCTAAGAAAGAAGGTCAAACCACTTTTATCCTTTCCTATTGTCTCCCTTAGTTTCCACAGCATTTTGGCACGATAAAGCATTTATGACTTTCTTCGCAAATAACAAATATGCTACTGCAGATGTTAAATCTCTCTTAACCTCGTCGGTTCTTTTCATACCTGTCAGTGGCCACAACAGATCAGTTGTTGCTTAGGGACAGCTGTTGACGTCCAACCTATTTTCTTCACCTTAGTTACGTGATCAGTATAACCCCAAAAGGGACTTATCTTGTTCACTTGCTGGCRTAGCCGCTTCAACAGATGGCAGATTGAAGTCACTGGTACATTGTGTTTCTGTCTTCTGCTACGTGTTCAGTGGAAAGGCCCATCCTTGCTGCGCTGGTCTGGAGTAAAACTGTGTGCTAAAGATAAGTGCATGTGGGAATGAAAAGCCCCTGTGGGAATGAAAAGCCACTATATTCTTAGAACTGGATGGCCTCTGGAAGTGGTGAGTGTAGCGGTCAGTCATCTCAGCCCAGTTTGTGTACCAGACGTGGGAGGATGCACCCACGCTCGTTAACATTTATATAGCTATAGGCTAATTTAGCATCGCTTGACTGCTTTCTTTTAAGCAATATCTTCTTTTCTTTCTTTCTCTTTTTTTTTTTTTCTTTCGGAGGGGAATGCCAGACTTGACTAACAAAGACAAGAGCAGACTAAATGTTTCCTTAACAGGAAGCCACTAGCTCTCCGCTTAGCAAGTGGGGAGGGAAAGCCTTTAAAACTGTTCAAACTTTCTTATGCAAATTTTAGTTACACACAAGTTAAACTTTTGGGATAATGTCCCAGGGAAAACCTATTCAATCAGAAATCAAGCCCCTCAGTCCCTTGCAAAAGGTGATTGTGGTCTCTCGGGGATTATAAATGCACAGTACACAAAACTGCATGCAGCACCACACAGAAATCCAAAGGTGAGGAGGCTTTCAGGTACCCCAGAGTGTTGTTCCACAGTTTCCATCCGATCTGGTTTTGGCTGAKGATAACATCTTTTCTAAGAAAAGCATTAGAAGAGCTTTGAAGCAAAAATGGAGCATGGAAAGGCAAAGTAATGCAGTCCCCCTAGAGGAACATGACAGTTTCTCAAATGAAAGCATTACTACAGTTGTAGCCAGAAAATTAGTGTTCGAGTGGCTATTTGAAACATCTGTGTATACAATTGACATTATTAGAAAATACCCCAGAGTCCTGTCAGAGATCAAGGATGCTTTCTAACTGCTTTTCTCACACACATCAGGGAGACCATTTTTATCTCCAGACTGTTCTGCCTTGGACTTGGGACCTGTATGCATACTTTCTTTGTGACCTCAGTGTCACATAAAGATAAGCACATGTGCAGGGACTGAGACTTTAGTCAGTGGCAAGACACCATCAGAGGGTAAAGCAGAAAGAGTGATAAGTGAGAGATGGGCCATTGTTTACAGGTTGTCTTCTCCAGCCCTCATGGTAAAAAGGACTCTTACGGATGTGAAGCAGTTCAGATGAATCAAAAGCCACTGCACCTGCCATAATGGTCTTCCTAGAAAAACAAGTGTTGGTACCAAGCTCTCTTCCCTGGACCTCTACCTCTCTCTTGCCAAGAGGTGCAGAAAATGGTTGTGATGGTTTCTATTGGACTTTGTGGGACAGTCTGCAGACGGACAAGTGTCTTAGTTGGGTTGTATGTGAGGTTGCCTTAGAACTGCACTGTCTGGCACATACATGCCAGAACTGAAGACCATCGTGTGCCTGGCCTGATGGCTGTCAGAGAGACCAGCCTGAGACTCTGCTTTTATATAGGCCAGCATCTAATGGTCCTAAGGAGGGGATACCACAGCTGAGTATCAGGAGAGCAGAGAGTTATTCAGGCACATCCCCTCCCTTCACCTCCCACCCCCCTACTGTCAAGAAAGCAGGCAGTAGCTTATACTACCAGAGGATGCCTTTTGCATTTGAATGAGCTACCTGCGGCTGAGCATATCTCAAAGCAGGCACAAAGCCCGAGGAGGGCGTTGCTGCTTGAGCTAATGCTTCAGGGCAAGAAGTGCAGTCTGTCTCTTGAGCTCTGGGCCCAGTTTCCTCAGCTCAACCCCTTCACCGACAGGAGGGACAGTGTTTTATCATGGTGACATGACCATGCATCTTCATGAGGACTGTCTGCCTACTAGCCAGCTCTTGGTGTACAAGACCTGGGTTGTACTCTTGCTTCTGCTATAGTATCTCTCTGACTCAGTTTCCTCATCTGTCGAATGCGAACAAGGATGCTGCTCTCCTTTGTGACATCTGTTGAGCAATGTGGATGAAAGCCGTGCACAAGRGAGGGGAACTGGGAGGCAGCTCAGGGGCAGAACACAACGCTGGCCTGCTGCAGTCTGTGGTGTGCTACTATGCTATGGGTACCTAGTGACAGCTGTAATCCTTGTCAGATAAGGAGAGGGATGGTCTGAGTTGCCTTAGCTACCCTCGCTTTGCTTGTCTTCTTGAGGAAGAAACCACTTTTATCCATGTGGCTGACATCTGAGAGACATGACCGTTCTCTAAAGAACTGAAAGCGCTTTTTGGCACACCGGAGAATTTTATTCCCTAACAGATAAGCACAGCACTTGTTACTGAGAAATTACCCTGGCCAAATCGCCTGTCTCTAGCTGTCCACAGCCTTAGGTTGTCACACAGCCACACATCAGCAGATAAAGTGCTCTGGGTCCTGCTGGAGGGTGGGAGATTGTGAAGGAAATTCCCGGGTGCTGCAGAGGGTAACGTGGTAGCAGTGGAAGCAATGATTCAGGAGGCAACATTATTTTCTCTGAGTCATTGCTGATCCTTTACCTCTGCCTGATGTTAGAGAAACTGTGTTGCTGCATAGTTACTATCTTTCTCATGATACTTGAAACTGAGGTTTTGACATGTTTTAGCATCAGTGGAGGGTACAGCACTTTTTGCAGTAGCAGGTTGAGATGAGTTTTTACTGGGTCATGAGAGACAAGGTAAGAAGCCCGGCACTCAGAGGAGACCTGTCCTACCCCTGCCCTGAGGCAGGACCCCACACACCTCAGGTGATCCTGACAGATACCCCTATTACCTGTTCTTAAACACCTGCAATGATAAGTGTTTCACACTCTTTCTTGGCAATCTGGTCCAGTGTCTCCTTAGCTTTACTGACTGGAGGTGTCTCCTCACATTTAACTTCCAGCTCCCTAACTTGTGCACTCTGCAGCTGGAGCCAAGTAGTATGAGTATAAGCATCATTTGGCACCAAACACTTCCACTTTGTAGGAAGGAAGAGAAAGATTCTTTTTCCCATTAAAGAAACGTGGGGAAATTAGGTATTTATAGTGCAAATGCCTAGTTTCAGACTTTGCTTTCCATCTTCATAGTGAAAAGCAAACCTAGAAAACCCACCACTGCAGGTTGGATGTCGCAGGTGCCCTTGATCTGCAGTTAGGACCAGTGGCAGCACCAAGCCATAAACCCCACGTCACTGGCGCACGCTGCCACTGCTGCCAGTCCGAGGCCTGCAAGCCCAGGCACCGCTTCACTTTGATGTTTCATGTGTCTGCAGCGAAGCTGGAGGCCATCGTGATAGAGGTGGGTTAGAGCGTATGCGGGCGACTGAGTCACTCTGCAGGTGGCGGGAGGACAACGGTCCCATTTGGTGACCTTGTCCTCACCCACCCATCCCCGAGCATCCTCTTGCCATGCCCTGGSTGACGAGCACCACAGAAATCTGGTGTATTCCTTATTTTGATTGTGTGCCGAACGAGTAATTCCTCATGGATGTCAGTGGTTTCACTCGGGCTGGGCGGTGGCATTTAGCACACCCCACGGCGTGTCAGATGGGTGATCACGGTGGGGTGCTGACGCCAGGTGGGGTTTGGCGCATGGCCAAGGCAGCAAAGCGAGACGGGGAGTGGTGTGAGGCAACCCAGGAAGTCACATTCCTGCCGCAGTGATGCCAGCAAAACTTTTTAGGACTTGGCTTTCCACAGAAACAAACACGAATGAGGTTAATGTCTCTTTTTAAAGCCTTCAGAGAACTTCAGATCAGGTCCTGTACCGCTTCTTGTCCTATAGACTTATCTTTTATTTCACTTTTATCAACCAGATAGTTAAGCAAAGAGCTGGATCCTTGATAAATCAGAACAGCTCAACGGAAGTCAATAGCACAGCTATGTTATTTTAGTACCAGCGTGTGTGTGCAGACCCCAAATTGAAAATTAATTTATTATCTGCCTGGATAGAAATTCATGGCACAGGTCCTCACTTTCCCACACTGTCCCATCCTGCTAAAGATGCACCAGGCTTGTTCGGCTTGTTTCAGTGTGGATGTGCCAGTAGGTTTTAGTGCTGTGGATCGTACTCAGCAGCCACTGCCTGCGTAGCAATTCCCTTATTAATTTTCTCTTTCAAAGGTGGCAACTTTACCTTCTCCTTACCCAGCAAAATTCTGTCCTCAAGTACCAACTTCAAATATATGCATATATCGTATATCCACTTGTATATTAATTCATTCCTGTGCCTCTGCTTAATTTATCAAGAATTTTGCATTAGCCAAACTCCTGTAATTACGTAATGGAGGAAAACACAAAGGAAAGCCACTTGAATCATTCATACTGCACATTTACCAGTACTCCTTAATGCGTCTAGTTCTTGTGTATCAAGTATGTGGCAATTTCACAAGAATCAACTGCCACTTTAGTGAAAGTAATTTTTAGCTATATGACCAGGGAAAGCCACTATTATTTTTCATTTCCCAACAACAACCAATTTAGTTTGAAATTCATATTTGGTAATAGCTGAAATGAAGATATTTTCTACCAGACAATCCTGGTGACTTCTTACCATAAGACCAGCAACACGGGGCAGATGGAAGCGGATCATTTCCACTAAGAGAGGTCATCAGCCCTGTTGCAGAAGTGTCTCCTGATTCCAGCTGGACACATAATGACTAATTTTTAATGAACAGTTTTTGCAAGTCTGTTGGTTTGCTTGTTTTTACTCTACACTGACTTTCTGTCTTTTCTACTGTTTTGAGAAAAGCTCTGCAGTTTCTGAAGTGCAAGTGTTTTCTGCACAGCTCTGCTTCTAGCAGTCATCTAAAAGTGTTTTACCTTTAAGGGCACGTACTCCTGTTGATAGAGATGTCAGCCCTAAAGAGGCAGCGATTTTTCTCTTTTTTTGGTTATCCCATTTTTGACCTGGCAAACCCAGGTGTGATTTAGGTGATTGCCAGCTACGCCAGAGGGATTGTTCAGCTCGCTGCGGCTGAGGCCAGAGGCTGATCTCACACACATTGTTTTCACAGGCGTGCGACTCTGCTGACGTCCTTCGGCTTCCTGTGCAGTGCGGCTGCGCTCGGCGTCCTCGGCTCTAGGCACAACCTGCACCCTCTTAGACCTCCGGCTCTCGTTTTGTTTCACCAGCCCCTCCTGCCTGTGAATAACGTTTGGTCGTGATCGCAGCGTGGGGCGGCTGCGGGGAGGGAAGGTCCCCACTGCTGCAGCCCTTTCAGTGGCAGCAGCGTGGGCAAGGTAGGTGTGCGCGGGAGGGAGAGAGAGCAAGTTTCAGGCAGGCGCTGGTAGCGTGTGAGACACGCAGTGGGTGGTGTTTCCCCCCCAACACCATTCAACCTTCAGGTTACAAGTGGGCTGAGTCCTGTCAGGTCATAGGCACGTTATAAAAGTAAACACAGACCTCTGAGGTGGATAGGTTACGGGTGAGGGGGCAGTAGCATGGCTAAATCAGATCATTCCTCTTTCTGGTAAACACCGAGAGTAAAATCAACTGTTCCTACTGCCAGGCTGAAAGGCTTTGCCTCCCCTTAGTGTTGCTGGTGTTGGTGCTGTATTGCATGTCTCGGACGGCCACACCAAGGAAAGGTCCTGCCCACGCTGAAGTTTCTGAGTGCATTTGAAGGTCCTGAGCACTGTTTTCTGGTGCCTGACCAGAGTAATAACAATGGGTGAGCGAGGAGCCTCTCTGAGAATTACTGAGACCAGAATCGAGGGTCATGCCTGTCCACCCTTTTGTCTTTGAGATATTAGTTAGGGAGGTGGTTTCAGGTGTTATTCAGAGGAAACCAGGGCAGACAGTGCTTCTCCCTGTGTTCCAGGTCTGTCCTCCTCTGAACCCCATTCAGTGATAAACTCATATAGCACTCCCCAAAACAAACATCTCATAATATACGCTGAGGATTGCGCTGCCTGAGGTATTCTGCTGTCTATAATTAAGTAGTAGTGCTGTGTTTTGTCAGTGGAAGCAAGAAAATCAAAAATATCTTTCACCCTTTAAATTTGCTAAGCTTCACTGCAAACATAGCTGTCATATGCTGTGACTGCTTGCAGGGCTGGTTAAAAGAGAACATTTACTTTTTCCAGTGGTTTCTAGACTTGCACAACAACTGAAGAAAGTAGGAAACCTCCAATCCAGTGCAAATGTAAGGATGTTAAAAGACAGGGCTGCCAGGCCCTGGACAGGCTGGTGGCATGGGCTGACGGGAACCTCATGAAATTCAACAAGAGCAAATGCAAAGTTGTGCACCTGGGAAGGAAAAGGCCCTTGCAGTGATATAGGGAGGGGACTGACTAGGGGGAAGAGGACTAGGGACAGGCAGCAAGCTGAACATGAGCCAGCAATGTGCCCTCACAGCAAAGGAAGCCAGCATCCTGGGCTGTGTTAACAGAAAAGGCAGCAGATGGAGGGGAGGGACTATCCCCCTCCACTCAGCACTCATCAGACCACATCTAGAATACCATGTCCAGTTTTGTACACCCCTGTCCCCCCCAAGTACAGGAGAGTTGGAGCATGTTCAGCAGAGGGCCACCAAGATGGTCAGGGCTGGAGCACTTACCCTGTGAGGAGAGGCTTGAGGGATCAGGTCTGGTTTGGCCTGGGGCAGAGATATCTTTGGAGGGACCTAACAGCAGCCCCCCAGCACCTATGGAGAGGTCAGCAAGAAGACAGTGCCAGGATCTTCACAGCACTATGCATTGGGAGGACAAGGGACAAGGGGCTGTAGTTGAAACAAGAGGCTCATGCTGGATATAAGGAGACGCTTCCCCATGAGGACAGTCGAGCACTGGACCAGGTCACCCAGTGAGGTTGTGCAGTCTCCATCCTTGGAGGTTTTCAAGACTGACTGGACAGAGCCCTGGGTGACTTGGTCTGAGCTCACAGCTGAGCCTGCTTTGAGCAGGAGGTTGGAGTAGAGACCTCTCGATGTCCCTTCCAGCCGGATACCCTGTGATCCTATACCTAGGATTTAGCTGGTATCCCACACTCTGAGTGTCATGAAAAGTCTCAGAACTGGGTGAAGCGTTGAAAAGATAAAAGGAGTATGTTTTGACCTCTCTCTCCACCTTTGGCCAATTGATTTAGCTCCAGTCCAGGAGCAATGGTATTTCCTGATTTCTCTAACCATGATCAGGCAGTGGGCTTGCTTGTATAAGTGTTGGCTTGGCAGCTGGTATTTTAAGATGAGCTCAGAGGAGGTGAGCACAGGGCACAGGGGATGATGCACTCACTGCCTGAGGAGCTTCTGATGCTAAAGCAAGGCTTAATCAAGCGGGAGTGCCTGAGCCCCATGGGATGCCTTGTAGGTTCAGAGGTAGTAAGAGAAACCCAGCTTTGCCCAGTAAGGTATACCCAGTGGGATACCCCTGGTAAGTAGCTGCTGATACACATGGAGACAAAGCAGATAGGGTTGGCCAGAATTTGACAGTTTTAATCTCCCCAGAATACAAAATTAATATTATACCACAGCATTAAAATAACTGCAGTTATTTGTGGTATGTCACTTTCCCAACCTAAGATTAGTCGTGTGCCAATTCAGCTCCGAGACTAGGGCACCCATGTTGTCTGCGGGGCAGTCGCTGTGCTGAACAGTGCCACTGTATCATACTTCTTCCTTCCTTCCTCGCGGCTCAGAAGCTCGGTGTTGGTCTGTCCCCTCCCCGCAGATCCCAGTGCTAAGCAGCCACAGGCAGCAAAGAGAAGTCACCGTGTTTGTGTTCATTGTTTTTTTTTTTATGAATGCAGGAATTACCACAACTGAATGAATAATTCATTCATGAAAACGATGCATGAAAAAGAAAAGTGCTCCTCTGTAATTCTTGGAAATTGTTAACCCAGTTGCTTTATTTTGCCTTTGCTGTGGTGGGGGCCGGCAGCGGCTGTCGCTGAGAGCCAGTGAGTTCACGCTCAGTGAAAGTTTGCGAACCAGGGGGAGGAAAGGTGCACATCTTCTGGGGATGAGCTCTGACCCGCTGTCACTGATGGCTTTTGTGGGCGTTCTCAGAAAGTCCTGCCGGGCGGTGGGGGTGACTCACCGGCAGCTGACTGAAGGCAGGCAGGAGGCCGACAGCCCCAGCACAACTGGAAAGTACAGAGCAAGCCCAGCGCACGCCAGAAAAAGGAGAAGATGACATGCAACAATATGTCCGTCTGTCTGCCTGTCTGTCTGTCACAATGCTAGAAAAAACGGTGACTCTCTGTATTCCTTGTAGGATATAGGGGAGCTTGGTGCTGTGAAGCTACCTTTGTTCTTGCAAAAGGGCATGTTAAACGGTTACATAGCAAAAGGGGGAGCTACCGCAGGCTTTCTGCAGACTGCTTGGCAAACCACACTTTCCAAGACAAACATGATATTAAATCCTTCAGAGGCATCTGATCCTTTGAGGATCCCTGAGGACTGGGGTCAGGTTTACTCTATCAATCAAACCTACTCATTCCCTATGAAGCTCCTCTTGCCACTTTCTGGCAGGCAAGTGAGGGAGACCCAAAGGGATAATGCATACGGTAGGGGTGTAAATACAGCCCAAGTCTCATTTTGTGGCATCTCCTTCATTGGGGGCTCTGAAGAGCAAGTTAGGGTAGCCAGTTCTGTGTGTTAGCCCTGGAGCTCGCGAAGCCTCGTTTCCTACAGAGCTGTGCCTTCAACTCTTGTGACCGCAAGCTCTAACTGGAGATCTTCCTGTGATGGGCTTGTTTATAAGGTGCCCCTTCTCTGTGGACTTGCTGGTGCCCGAGGAGGGTTATCCTCCTGCCACAGCATCCCTCTGCCCCTTGGGCCGCTTGCCCTGACAAACTGCCTCTTCTCACAGATTTGGCAGAATTTAATTTTCTTCAAAACTCCTGCCCCTGAGAGTCATGGGTGGCATTGGCCAACAGGCTCTGGGCTAGCTGGCAGGGTGTTTCTGAGAGAGGGGGCGGGCAGGAAGGGCAGAATGGACAGGCAGACAGACAGACACGTGCACCGTGGCTCCTGGCGCTTTTTAAAGAAGCCAAGATGAATGGCTGGTAGGGGTGACCCCGGGCAGGAGCTTGTTACTGCCTCGAGGACCCTGCCTATATAGAGCTGGAGTTAGCAGACCACCAGCAGCACGTGTCTGGGTCTTACGCTAACAGGCCTTACCATGGCCCTTGCCTGGACATCCCGGGGCTGCATCTGATGCCGGTTCCTCTCACCAGGCCTGATCCTGACCCTCACCCACAGGCCAACATGCTGTCCCCATCCCTGGGGTGTTGCCCGATGCCGAATCCTGGCTGATTCCTTCCTGGCCCCGGCTGACCAAGGCACATAACCAAGAATGAAGAGTCACGGGGGTGCTTGAGGCCAAGGAGCTACAGCATGTCCCTAGCTGCAGCCGAGCTGTGGTATTTCAGAGATCACCGACCCCCCAGTCCCGGCTCCCACTGACACCGAAGTTATTCATCAAAGGCAGGAAAAAAGCCTTCCTGGTTTCAAGCCTCTGGGGAAGCACTGAGGCATGGGCTCAGCATGATATAATACAGAGCAAACAGTGATTCAGTTTTGATTCAAAGGCCCTGGTGAAGGGCATGGACAGCTTGGCTTTCTCTCTTTCTTCCTTGAAAGGGCAGTTCTCTGCCAGTATTACATCCCAGGAGAGATGTGAATGCATTTCCCCCTTCCTGCAGGATCAAAAGCAGGAGGGTTTTGTGCGGGGAGTCCATCAAAAAGCCCACGAATTCCACTTTGCTTCTCTCCAGTGGACAAATACCATTCAGCTGGCGTACCGTGACTCAGATCATATGGGAAATGCTGCAGGCTGCTCTCTGGGGGTCGGGTGCAGTTATTCCTGCTGCTGGTGGGCAAGGTGAAGAGGCTCGCTGGAGCACCACAGCTGCTCTTGCTGGTACGGACCACGAGATCCCCACAAGGGCTGCTCCAGAGACAAGCCTACGAGAAGAGGTTTACGTATCAGCAGTTCAGGCTGGGTTGGTTAAATCACCACTTAAGTAGCTGTCCTAATATGGGCAGGACATAAAACTCTGGAGTTTAAAGAGGGAACCGACACTAGTGTTTAGGGATGAAAATAATGACGCGTTCCTTTTTTCAGTAAGAGTGACTGATCCTCAACTGCAAAGAGGGAGTTTTTCAGAATGCAGGCACTTACTTTCAGTGGTTTGTACCGCCTGACAACCATTCAAGCTTCAGAAACTGTCAATAAGTCTTTTCTGTGATGAATGGAAGAGAAAATTGAAAAGCAACCCTCTAAAAACACCTGACCTCTGCAAACGTTCAGTACTTCATAAAATCAAGGGCTCATAGCGCTGGCGTGGGAGCGATGCAGCTTGCAGTAGGCACCGTGCAGCCTCCTCTGCTGAGCTCCTGGTTCCCAAAGGCGAGTGCGGAGGGAGGTGAGGTGTGTGGTAAGAGCAGGACCCCATAAGGATGAAGCAGGGACCAACTAGTTTGCATTTACTTGTAGTAACTGGAACTTCTTTCTTTTTCTGTGGGTGTTTTGTTTATTTTTTAGTCTCCCTTTATCCAAGAAAGAGGTGTGACATTCAAGAATTCCTTTAGCCTAAGCCAAAGCCCCAGCGCACTCAGTAGCAGACAGGTCTGTGACGCTGAACTCAGCAATGTTCAGAAAAAGATAGTCACCCTAGAGACAAGTCCTGGGGAAATACAGAGCCTGACCCTACCAGAGCTACTGGCACAAACCTTTTAGGGCACGTCTACCCCCACTGCAATGCTTAGCTACGAACGTGCATGTGACATGGTGCCACGACACGGGGCGTCTCCAGGACAGCTCGGGATCCTTTTGCTAGCCTGGCACCATGCCAGGGATGATAAGCTCTACGCCTTGGCAGGGAGGATTGGTTTGGGCACAGAGCCATCCCAGGAGCACTAGCACTACCGTACCAGCACCCAGAGCAAGGCTGCTGAGGGTCCCACCTGCAGCGGCGGTGCTCTCTGCGCTGTGCTGCCTGCAGTTCCCTTGCCAGCCCGGGCAATGCGTGAAGCCAGCCCAGACTTTGCTGAGCTAAACATCTGAAACACTGAAACATCTTCTTGTGTCTACAGATGTTTTGAATGTTGGGGCTGTGCATCAAGGTTTATGCTGTTAAGGGGCTATATCATCCCCTGTTTTCTGTGTCAGAGGTTTTGGGGCAAAGATTGCAAAAATGCAGCTTTTGGTTTCCTTGTAATGTATTTTCCTGTGACAGAATGAATGAAAATAATATAAATGCATGAAGAATAAGAAAGAAAAAAAAGTTCTGAAGATCTCCATAATTCAAAAAGCCAGAAGGAAGCCCTGATACTAACTTATACTTGTCAGGCTACTCAATGGGTAGGATCAGGTTTAAAAAAAAAATTAAATTCAGACTCCTCCTTAATAAGTATGCAGCTGATTAAAGGGGAAGTGCTAAAACACTTCTGATACAGGATGTGGACTGGAGTTCCTCATCTTCATTGAGTCCTATGGATTGCAAGGGCATGTTGGTCTGTTAATCAAAAGCAAGCCCCTAAGCAGTGAGTGAGGAGAAGCCAAAGATACAAACAGAGGAAACTCCCTCACACTGATTCCACAGTTCCCCTTCAAGTGGTGCCTGAACTGCAGGAGGCAGCTTAAATGATCTCCTGTATTACTGCACTTCCACCTGCTGCTCCGTTTCCTCCTGTGTCAGTTGTCCTACGAAGCAAGCGTAAAACTATCAGCCTAAAATATTCTTTCTTGCTCTGTTGCAAAGACAGTCAGCAATTCCAGCTGCTCTTAAGGAAATGTACAGCGTTAGCAGATAAGCTACTGTGAGCTAAATATGGTTTCTTTTTAAGAAGAAGAGAGAGATGAAAAATATTGCGGGCACATTAGCTATGGAGAAGTCTTAGGGGCAGGTCAATGTTTTGCTTAAGCCAGTACATCCTGCTTATAGTTAATATATTCAGAGTTTATGAAAGACCCAAACAAACACAAACGTGTGAAAGGCAGAAAAATATTCTCCTACCGGGCTGTGAGTGTGTGTTAGCGCTGGAGCAGAGAGGCCAGCTGGACGCAGGAGGACAGTAAAGTCCCTGTCAGGTCTGTTTGTCTTTCCTGAGACCACCAGCAGTTACCGAGATGGTGATTCCCAGCTGCATGTCAGTGTGATACCGCATGTTTCATCTTGAAGGGAAACCTAGCAAGGCTCCTGGTTGACGCTCCTTTAGGAAAGCTATGTTGTTGCCTTGACGTTCAGTAAAGAAAATCTTTTCATGCCTTTAATTTATTTCTGTCACGTTCTGGAGAGCTGCACTACAAATGACATTGCTTTGGCTGGTTTCATTAGCAGTATACAAGAGTGTTCAAAACGTAGTTCATGCAAAGGTCCATCATATACCAAGAACCATAAAAAAATAAAAAATGGATTTGAGTAGGGCTGTTCGCAGACACCTGAGTTTCTGTGACCAATTTACCCACTGTTAAGAATTGAGATAATGATATTCCCATGGCAAAGCTCCTGGAGATCCACTGGCAAAACCAGCTACCTGATATTTGACATTGCTATCACTATAATTGCTGTTAGCAGTGCATGGGCTTCATGTGCAGTGAAATGATTGCAAGCCAAACTGGTACAAGCCACGTTTAAACCTAGTAGGAGGAAAACAAGAAAGGAGTCTGAGTCAACGTAAGGGGAAGTCTCTGACAGCTGAGCCTTGCTGATGCTTGGCATAGCAATTGAAGATGCCAGCACTGGCAGCTCTCTGCACTGCTTCTCCAGCAGACCCTGCTCTCACTCAGCACAGCTGGCGGATCTGCATCCTGTTTGTGCCTTAGGCATCCTGGTTCACAGTTTGATATTCTGGGGTACCCAGAGAGTCACCATTTGTCATATTAAAGTACCCAAAGCGTAGAGGACAGTAGCTTTGTGCTAAGATTTTGGCGCATAGGCAAATGTCACATTCTGCCCACTCCCTCATAGGAATGGAAACCTCTGGCTTTGGTTCTTGGTGGACCAGAAAGGTCAGTAGCATCTTTGTCTGTCCTGGCTGGATTTTCCAGAGCTTGTCAGGCTTAAAAGGAATTTTAAAACAGACTTTAGTTAAATCAGCACAACTTCCCTGTATAGATGTGGCCAGAGTTTCTTACAGTACTGACCTAAGAAGGAAGCAGAAAAAAAGTCTAGAGTTCCCCCAGTCCCCACAAAGCCCTGGCCTCTGTATTCTCTTTTTCCTGAAGAGCTGGAAAATATGTCTGTTTTCTTCTAAAAAGGACAAACTACATGAGGATTTCCCATCTCTGAGTTCATACAGTCACACTTTCTGAGAGCTCAATCCCTTCTTTTGCAAGGCAGAAAGGATGGGTGAAAAATCCAGATTTTATTTCAGCATTCTCACCATCAGACCACATCAGATCCTGATAATGAATCTGGTCTGTGCTGAGATTTTCAAGATGCTCCCAAGATGCCAGAAAGAGTGCCACGACACAGTAATGAAGAGACCCGCTATTCTGAGAGCCTCAGTAATTACTTGATTGATAGCAGAGCGCTACTTCTCATTTCTGGCCATGTGGAAAGGCACGCTGACCACTGTTACTGTGCATTCCCAGCCAAGCTCCGAAAGACATGGTAGGTGAAAGGCTAGCGGCATGCTTCCAGGAGCGGGGAAGGTAATTCAGGCCAGCAGTTGTTGGAGCATGAACAGAGCATCCTGACGATGGGTGCTGCAGGGTGGTTGGGGACAGGGAGAGGGGGGTGGTGACAGCTGGGTGAGAGGAGAGGGAGGGCGATGGAGGGCGTGTGGTGCACAGCCGGAGCAGCAGCAGAGAGCTCTGAGACCTCAGAAAGGATCTGGGAGGAGAAGAGTGCAGGAAAGGGGAAACAGAAACGCAGAGGCAGAGCGAGCAGAGAGTTGAACATGGAACAAGAGCTGCACGGAGGATTCAGAGGGCAGCGTGTGGCAAAGGCGCAGCAGCAGAAGAGGAAGATGAGCATTTATTTTGGCTGCTTGTGCAACAAAGCTGTACCTACGCGTGCTGGCAATAGTCACTACACCCATCAGTCTTGGTAACAGACATTGGACAAGTACTGACAATAAACAAAACATTTATATCTGTTCCAAGCTAACTGAACTGGTTAACCTTATGGTTCAGAGGAAGTTGTGATGGGGTAATCCATCTTTTGTTGGGACTACAGTTACAATGCTGGCTCTGATCATCTTGCCTTCTGCGTATCTCTCAAAAAGTATTCAGGGAAGTTTTATTACCCTTAATTAACTGTGCTCCCCAAAATGGAAAGATTCCAAGATCACCATGAAAAAGGTCAAAATATTTCCACTTAAGTATTTCCTCGCTGAGAAATGATGTTTTAGCAAAATCAGTCCTTGCATTTGGGAATTTGTCATTTCTGGGGAAAAGTCCATTTTTACATGGGAAACATCAAAGTAAATCTTGAACTATCATGTGAATTTCATTTTCTTTCTGTTTATGAAAAAATGTCTTCTTCAAAGTTACGATGAATCAAGGAACAAAGTGTAGTCAGGGTTTAGAAATGGAAGTAGAGATGCTCATATTCTAGATTAGTGTAGTTTAAGGGGTTGTGAGGAACCATACGCTGCAACAGTGATCCAAGCAAAGCTGTCACGTACATTGACTTGTGCACATTGGTTTTCAGTGTCTTGCCCAGACTTTGCTGACTGCATTCTGTGGGGGCACCACCAGGTCATGTTTCATTTTCTTTTTCCAATTGCAGCTTTCAAATCCCCCTCAGCTTCAGCAAAGCTACAGAGCAGGTAAAAAAAGACTAGGAAAAAAAAAAAAGCAGTGTAACACTGGCCCTAGGGAAAAGTGAAAAGGTAAAGTTTAACAGGCTTGAATAGTTCACTGCCATACATTTTCCCCAATTGGAGACAGTATGAAAAATCACAAAATGGAAAAAGAAAAAAAAAGAGATTTTATATTAAAATGTCCTTGTTAGGGTGGTGTGAAATCCTCAGGGGACTGGTTGTCTAAAATAGCAGAGTCATGTCTAGGGATTCATAAATGTTTTCAAGGACAACATTTTCAATGGAGAAAACAGCCTCATCATGAAAAGCAGCAAATATGCATTTTCATTCTCCGCTACCTCAACGTTTCTCAGCAGACTATCACAGCAAACGCAATTTTTGTTTTGTTTTGTTTTGAGTCTTTTGTCTTGCCTTTAGCTTCTTGCACTTTCTGTTTCCTTCCTTTTCRTTTCCTGGCCTTTGTAGGAAAATTTGGCTGACTGGCTGTTAACCTGAATTCTCTTTGGGAAGGGACCTACTTCTCCATGATGAGTGTAGGGTACATTTAAAGATTAATTCCCCTTTCTGAGTAAGAAATTCTCCATTCTAAACTCCCGTAACTAGAGACTGTGTAACTGGATGAGACTCTCAAAATAGAAAATAGAAAGAGAAATATTTGTGAAATGGAAATTACTTACAGTGAGAATCCTTATTTTTAGACCTTCCAGGTAAAGTCCAACCCCAGGGGGTTGATGATATTTAGATTTTACGCATCTTTTTTCATTCTTGTACAGTAGCTACAACTTGGAGTCGTTATAGGAGATATTACTGTCAAACCAATCTCACTCTAATCTATATGGCCGCCTCCCCTGTCCTTGTTTGCCTGGAAGTTCCCGGCTTGCGAGATTATGGCGTAAATGTAGAAAAGAGACAGAAGTTAGTAGGAAATTGGTGCACCAGTTGCCTAACGTGCCATGTGTCACATAGCAGGAATGCCAGCGTCTTCAGCACCCAGTCCCTTTGCTCCCTGGTGACAGCATGTTTTTTTACCATTTCATATTGCCCTTTAAGACAAGAACCGGTGCCTGCTGCAGTGCCAGCATCATCAGAGCTCTCCCTTGGATCAGTGTCCACTTCTGGTGACCCTGGCTTGCCAGGTGTCTGGTAAGAGTGGCTGCCAGCGGGACTGGCCGTCAGGAGGCTGGCATCCCCTGAGCATCCCCTGGTAACCCACGACTACTTCTGTTTTCTTCAAATCCGCTCGAGAATAAGCCTCTGCACTTCTGCAGCACCACGCACTGCCAGTGCCAGAAATTCAGGTTGGGAGTGCGCGACTGGCTTCCTTGTTGATCATGTTTCCTTCCCGTCCTTCAGGTGGTGTTCCCGGGGGAGCTCGGTCGGAGGCAAGCACATCGGGGACAGCAGGCTGCCTGCTCCCGTGCGGACATCTTAGTGAATCAGAAAAAAAAAGGGCTTAAAAAACTTCACTATATCAGTTTAATCCCACACCCAGGAGTGGGAAATATGCTGTCCTTTAGTCAGAGATGGGGGCAGAGATGTTTCTTTCTCTGATTATGAAACAGGGAGTGTTGCAGTCACCACCCGTATTTCCTGATAACAGCAATACTGGGATGTGTTGTCAGATACCTCTCTCTGAGAAAAGAGGTGCTGTCACATTTATCCTGCTACCCGCAAAGAAGCGGCTGGAGCAGGAGCAGAACACCCATCTTGTGCTTCCTCCTGGGTCAGCATGCCCAGGGGAGCTCTGGGTCGCGTGCCGGGGCACCCCTCTGCTGTAGGCCATCACAGCAGAGGGGTGCCAGGCACTAGCAAACCACTGAGCCTCTGTCACCCAAAAATGCTCCTGTGAGAGCACCCACCATCATGTGGAGCTCCAAGTTGCAGATGAGATCCAGGTATCCTAAGAAGGCATCTACATCATGTTATTTCTGAGAGGAAGATACAGCACGTTGATGCCATATTGCACAAGTGCATGAGGTGCCTGTGGGATGTGGGGACCAGCTGTGGAAGTCTGATGAGATGGGGCTGGCCAGAGTCACTTTGCCTCCATCATCAGCACTGATCCAGACCCTCTGAGCAAAGCCCTGGAGGAAGCCTGCAGAGAGGAGCCAGCATTGGGAGCCAGCGCAGGGGGTGCAGAAAGCACCCTGTGGTTTTGACCGGGCTTTTTTGGGATGAACAGCCCAAAGCCTGGGCCCCTTAGCTTCCTTCTCACCCTTCCCTTCAGGCTCACTCTGCGCACTCCTGCCCTTTCCCTCCTTCCAAATGCTTTCTATCCTCTCCCGCTTCCTTCTTGTGATTGGCTTTCCATCTCACTGATCTTTCTGTCATGGGTATGACACCCTTCCCTCTGCCCGGCATCCATCTGGTCTAGCGGGGCTCTGCCATGTTGTACCGCATTTGCAGAAGGGCGGCAAGCCTCCTGCTTCTGCACAACTGCTCTGAATTTGATGTTGTATCTAAGCAGTGAGTCTCCAAATTAACTGAGGGCTGCAAAGCAACTGCTGTGAACAAATGCATTTTTTAGTTCCACTTCAGTTTCTGAGACAGGTATTTATTAAGAAAAAGATACACACACATGCTCACACAGACTTTCTCCCCAAACTGTACCCTTTTTTACTAATTGCAGCAGTGACCAAGCAGTAGGATGTACAAAGTATGAAGAACATGAAGTAAGCATATCTCCTCTGAAAATGTTCAAATGAGCTTGGAGAACTAGACTGCGCTCTTCTGGTTGATCTTCTGGATAAACAGAGGCTTTTGAAAAAAACCCAAGAAAATAAAAGTTTTGTTTTTAAGGGCCCATAAAAGCTCTAAACAAGCACAATTTTTGTGGTGTGACAGGAGCTTATGCTCCAGCTTCTCAGTTTAACTCTAGGGAGACAATGGGTTCGTTTGGAGACTAAAGGCCTTAACATCAAGGAGAAAAATCTTGCAATCTTACTGACAAAAATTACAAAGGTCTTCTGTTAACTGAAATGAAGTGCTGCCTAAACCAGGCAGAAGAATTTGGCTGTATGACAGAGCAAGAAGTGAGTTTGCAGTGTCAAATTACTACAGACCAGAACTTGCTGAGGTGATGCTGGGTTGAACTTTCTGTCTGTTAAAAGTAACATTTCTGTGAGTCATCCTAGATAATTCCTCAGATGCTTTTCTGGCCCTACAGCAGGAAACCTCTCCTTCTTTCTGGTGGGAATTTTCCCTGTGCTATAGCAGAGCCTGCTGTGGTTTCATAGAAAGGAAATCCATACGTCCCTCCCAGGTATGCAACAGTCAGGGCTGTGGTTTAGTTTGGTAGTTATGATATTTTGACCGTATGATCCATAGCATTTCTTCTTCCACTCACTCTGAGCTCTCTGCAATGGTCTTCAGGGGTCCTGGGCTTTACCTGTAGCTCGTACCTCCCTCTGGTTTGGTTGCTCTATGCATTTACATACCCTCCCACACACAAATACACACTGGGGATAAGAGCTGTAGCACCTTCATCTCAGGCAAAAGGGCTGCATGCATAGAAAAGGGCCCATAGAAGCAGTGGCCTAGGACTCCCCAATGTAAGGCAGCTGTCACCTTGTCCTCTGGGTGCATCACTGCCAGGATCTGGCCAATGCCTCAACGCAGGGTGACAGGTTTGTATCAGACAAGCTGGGCTGCAGCACAGATGCCTCCTGAGCCCCCGGATGCTCCTGCAAGCAGAAAGCTGTACCAGATCATCCCCCCTCCCCGTGAGTGACCTACACCCATTGGTTCTACTGCACTGCAGCAGTCAAACAAGTCCCAGCTGGTAATGGCATTTCACTCGGCCAGCAATGAGGGCCCCTCTCTAATTATAATCACTGGTGTGTCATCAGTTATTTTTCCTGATCCATTTATATAGCATGGCACTTTATGGGAACATTCCTAGTCATGAAGAGGATATGGAAAAAGAGATGGATATAGGAAGAAGCAAAGAGATCAGGAGGATAAGGCTGGCATATATTATCCTCTTTTTTTCTTCTTTTTTTCGCAATACCTTCTCTTGAATGGCATGTGTATATGCAAATACCTCTTGTTCTTCATGAAGAAGTTCTGCCCACACAAAGAGGAGCTCTGTGCTGCACTTTAAAATAAGCACCATTAAATAGTGTTTGCAAGGCAGAACATCTTCTTAAAAAGAAAGCGTATAAAACCGTATTTCCATTGCTAGCTCTGCCCTTTTCCATGTGGTAAGCACTGAAAAAAGGGAAGGTGTGCCCCCTGACAATGTTCCTTGGCACAAGTGGTGCTTTACCTTCCAGGCAGTCATCTTGAAAGAGAAAGTTCTCCCTGTTAATGAAGGTAGCACTGCGGTTACTTAATTACAGCCAGCAAATGTCTGTGAAAGCAAACAAAGTAAAAAGGACCTTTCATCAGTAGCTAAGTTATGCCAGTAACTGCAAGTTAATGTTCCTACAGGTAATAAACATATAACAAGCAATTATATTTGGAAGGCAGCAGTGCTGTAGCTGGTGATGTCACAAAATATTGCCAACTCTTGCTCTCTCTGTCTTCTAAAGAGAAGTGAAAGGCACTGGGGACATCATGGGCTGTGATGCTCTGCCAAACATATTTTCCCCAACGCATGCGTGATTGCTGCCCCAGCCAGCCAGTGCCAGTGGCTGTGCTCGTACTGCTCAGGGCTAGAGCACGGTGACCGCATCCAGGTCACAGCAGGCTTGCCCCAGCCCTCCTCTGGACTCCATGCAGTGCAGCTGGGGCTTTAGGACACGATCAATGTTTCTTCTGTGTTTTCTCAGTTCAAAGTGTCTGAAGCAATGAGAAGGTTGCGTCGCAGCCCACTGCAGAGGTACTTCTACAGCGTGAAGCTGAGGATACCTCCAAGCTGCTGCATGCCACACCGTGTGAGGTTAGGTCATGGGGAAGCTGGTGCCCGGGGGTGCCTGTGTGGGGCAGTGCTGGAGGACAATGTGGAGTGAAGGAAGGCAAACCTGGTGGAGATTGCCCATACCCCCTCCTAGGCCATCCTGGGGTGAACTGTTCTCCCCACTGCACCTGGGTTTGTTTCAGAGGGAACCAGCTGCCCTATCCCAAAAGGACTTGGAAATGAACTGGTGCTTCTCCAGGGTGGATGAGCAGGGGGCTCGGAGTCACAGGGGAGGCTGAGTTAGCTCACAGGCTAGATGAGGGTATGACAGCATAGCCAGAGCAGCATCATCTCTAATCCATTTCGTCATACGTGCCAGTGATCTTATCTCACCATCAAAGGGCAAGATCTAGAAGACTTCCTGGAAATGGCACCATGACCCCAATTCTCACTGACTTGGGGATGCAAGAGAGGCTGTCATTTTGCTGAGACCCAGAAGCAATCTTATGTTACTCCAAGTGCAGCATAACTGCACAGGACGCTGTTTAATATGGAGGTGTTGCTTCTCCCTGTCCCTGGCTGACCTTCCTGCTGCTTTCCCAGGGTCACCTAGTGACTGGGTGGCCAGACACTGAGCTGGAGCCACCTGCGGATCTGCCAGAAAGAGAACACAATAACCAGAGACTGCCAGGTGGGCAAAAACCGAGCTACCCCTTTGAAGAGTAACCCCCAGTCCTCAGTCACAGGAGGAAATGAGCCAGCAGGGTTGTCCTGGGACCCAGCTGCATGCCCAGTCCTGCTCTCTCCCACATCGCTCCTGGAATTTCCCCTCCTCGCAGTTCGTGGCAGTGCAGTATGTGGTAGGTGTCTCATAGCCGTCGGGCACAGGGAAGCGTCAGGATGCAGAAGGGAGGACCGAGGAGTTTGGCCATTGCTGGCCCACCTCCCAGGGACAAGTGGGAAAACTGGGATGACTCAACTAAAACTGCAAACTCAGTCCGCAGAAATGAAAGCAACTTAGCTGCACCCCACCCCTTCAGAAGGCACCAAGCATGCTTTTACTTGCAGAAATGGAGTTCGCACCTTTAGCAGAGTTGTCTTAACTTTCTTGAGAGTCAGGTTAGCCCTGGTTAGACAAACCTTCAGTGATTTCCAGATGGAAGGCAAGAAGCCTGGTTAGTGTCAGTGTAAATAAGGCCAAGAATCTTCAGCTAACAAGCCACGTAAATAAGTAACAATCTTGGTTTGGGCTTGGCCTGAGAGGGGAATTTTGGTAATGTGCCCTTTGACAAAGAAATCTGAACAAACAGGGACTGCCAAATTCAAGTGAGAAAGCACGGAATGGCAGTCACTTGCCTGCACAGGCACTTTCAGATGCTAGTAGATACTCAGAAATAAGTCTAAGAAACGTCGTTAAGGGTCCCAGCCTTGGTAAGGCCTGACAGACAGATTTGTGTTTTGTCTTTCCTGGGGTGAGTGAGGAAGAACAGTGTCCATGGGGATTCACCATGCAGTAAGCTTGCCAGTAAGAACAATGTCCTACCTGGGCTGTAACAGAAAAAAGGCAAAAAAATGTAGTTTAAAGACTTAGATTTGAGAATTGGACCTTAGGCCATGGACCGACATCTCTGGCTCCAGTTGTGTCTAGGTACTGACCACAGCTGCTCTTTAGGGCTTTAATCTAATATCACAAGAGGAGCTTATCTAAATGGAATCCACTGCACCATAAACTGGGGAAAAACATATTTACACAAGGATTTCTACTTTGTGCATACTTTTACATTTTATTCCTGCTAGAAAAATGATACCTTTCTACCAGATGATGGAAAACATCCCAGGAAAACACCAATTTCAGCTTCTCCTCTGGCTGTCAGCACAGGGTAGAGATGGCATGATTGACACCTGTCCCAACAGTCATCCAGCCACAATCTTGTCATCCACTTTATTCATACAGCAGTGATTGCTCTGGTCACAGCTTTCGCCTGCCCTGGCCAAGATACTTCCCATCCTCTTTAATCCCTCTTTATAACCTACCAACAGTTTTGGAAACCTCTTTGTTTGCTGCCCAACTTTCCAAGAAGGCAAATAAATGGACTCCACTACCTAAACCTCCTCTCCCTGCCCAGACCAGGAAGGATGTCGTCAGTCTCCTCAGCCTGCAGAAAGAAACAGCTAAGGGAGTCTAGCTACAGGGCAGCCCCAGGACTCAGGTGTTGAGGTTGGGGATATGAGCCAGGAGCAGCAGAGAGCTGAGATGCAATGCAAAGGATCTAGGGAGCACATATTACAAGTGAGGGTGGAACCAGGGGTGGGGAACTGGCCTCCACCCTTGTTGTCATTGCAAAAACCCAGCATGAACCAAGGGAGCAACCTCTGAAGGCCACAATGAAGAGATGGAGGGCAGAGATGAAACAAACACACAAAGCTTGTGGAGACACAGGATGTCTTTGAAACGCAGCAGGGCTGGCCCTAAGGCAAATGTAAGCAAGGAGGGAGCCAGTTGCAATGCAATCCTGTCTGATTTCTTTTTAAATGTGTGGGCTTTTCTCCTGGTGTTCTGGCAAAGTATCTTGTCCAAATATGCAGAAGTACTCCTTTTGTCTGTGTCATCTCTGCACTGTTTTCTGGAAGATGCTCTTTGGTTCTTTATCTGAGATCCTGAGGAAAATTCACTCTGCTGCTTCCATCATAGTGTGGCTTTTTATAATAAGCTCTGTAGGGACCATCTCTGTAAGCTGCTTTGTATCAACAGGCTCCGGATCCACAGTGCCTGCCTTCATCACCCTCAAGAGTGATGCAAGGGTACTTGAAATTACTACTATATTCCCTTGTTGAGACCCCACCTATAAGCTCCCTTTACTTAAAATGATGGGCTTGCAAGGAACCCCTGTACTAGCCATGCCTGTAGCTATACAGCTGTCCCAAAGCAAGCTGTCCAGAAGGGTGCCCACTACTACCATATTGATTGGCCTGGATCTGTAAATGTTTTTTTCTAGGGAACTCTTACAGTTGCCATGTTCCTTTCGCTACCTACTGAAATATGAACAATTCTCAGTGTTCTTCCCAGTGATACCAGCGGTCAGGAGAAGCTCAGCCTTCATAGTCCAGCAATAGTGACCCAAATCAGTGTTCAGAAGAAAGGAGAGATATATCCTTGGAGCCTCATGCCTCCACAGAAACTTCCATGTGCTTCTGACTAGAGAAAAGATCTAGCAGGGGCTCCAAACCAGGACTGCACAGGGGTACCACAGGCCTCCAGACAGATGCTTTACGAAAAACAAAGAAACCTAGTGTATCCATGACATCAGATCTGCTGCAGTAACCCAGATGTTACAGGCCAGCATGGAGCAAAGGCTCTTCACTGGCTAAGAGGCACCTTGCCACCTGTGAGCAGACAGCAGCGGAGCCAGCTCATGCCTTCTGAGCCCAGTTTGATTCTTTGTCCTAATTGCAGGAAAATGAATCTCTCTGAACATGAAAAACAAATCCATGCATTGTGGAATAGATACTAATGCACCAAACAAAATGTCCCATCACCAAAAAAGTCTGAAACAGGAGTTTATACTGTATTTTCATTGTCTCTTTCCATTCATACATCAAATAAGAGAATGTAGGACATGGCGTTGACCTTGACAGTTCCCTTAGGTGAACAGTTCTGCAAATGGTTTTAATAACTGTCCTTGTGCTTCACGCTGAAACTCAGCAGGCAGTGTGTCTATCACTGGCTGCCATCTCAGGACTCCCCCTGTGCCTCAGTTTGTGGCCCCAGTGCCCAGCACTCTGCAATAACAGGAAGGGGTTTGGTCTTCTCTGAGGTTCAGCCCAGCCTTGAGGAATTACTTCTGGCCTTTCAGAAGCACATATAGCAGTCATCCTACACCTGCTTACGTGGAAGTGAATCTCTGCTGCTCCTCACATCTTCAGTGAGTCTTTTCCTGAGACATGCTGTGTCACTCTTCACTCATTGCTGCTATTCTGATCCCACCGGCATGTCTAGAGAGGACTGTCCCTGCTCGCCTCCCACGAGAAGTCTCATGTCCTGGAAGATGCGTGTTTGCCAAAGCCAATGGCAGTGACACATCCCCCAGTGCCTGCAGGGAGCAAGGAAGAGGCAGAATAAGGAGGCGCAGCCCCTCTCTTTCCCCACCTCAGTTCATGGAGGCCATTCCATTTTCTGTAACAAAAATTTTTGCATGGGCTCATTATCCTGTGCAGAAGATATTCATCATGGCTTTGCACACCTGCTTCTCACCCATCCTTTCGCCTGCTCCCTCCCAGGTCTTGCTAGCTCCAGACTTGTGGCTGTTCCAGCCCTGTGCTGATCCCCCGCTGACCTCCTGTCTGAGCTGCCACCCCTGACTGCCTTCCTGGTGGGACAATAGCTTTCCTTGCACCACTGTGCTCCTGGGGGGATGGGGAAAATGCAGGTGTGCAATTCCAGGAATGTGGCTTTCCCCCACCAACAAGGCTGCTGTTCATCAGATCACCAGTCACTGTTACCACAGTGATGGTTTTCACCTGCTGTAGAAGAATATCGCATCTGGTCTAAAACTGATACACAAATTCTGCTGATCTAAGCATGATCTGCATTAATGATGGATAGAGGAAAAATATATGGAAATAAAAGGATTTCTTTTAAATAGTGCAAAAAGTATGGGAAGCAAATGTAGGATGGAGGAAGAGGAAGTGTCAGGCACACACTCAAACTCTTACAAAATTCTGCTGTAAAGAAATCCTACACTTCCCTGCAAAAATGCTCTACAAGGCGTTGCCCCAGAGAGGACTTTGGGTTTCCAAACCTGGGCTCACACAGGTGCTGAGAGTGCCCAGCCCTGCCTAAGTACTCGGATGTGCACACTGGCCAGTGACAGAGCATTTTGGCATGCTGTGCACCTGACTTGGTACAACAAACCAAAATAAATAACCAGAACCACAGGTAGAAATGCCTGAGGCAAATAAATCTGTAGACCCATTTATATGTAAAATCTTTCCAGCAATATTATGTCAGATAGAAGTATGGGGGTTTTTTGCTGATATAGTTATGCCACTGAAAGCACTAGCATAGATTCAGTTACATCAATATAAATTGCTTTTTAGTCAGATTTGCTTCCCATAATGAAATAAGCAGTTGATCCTCTTCAGTACTACAATACTACAAGATACAGTTCCTCCTGTAGAGCCTTTGAGCATTTTAGGCTATTAGAAGAGATAGTAGCAAAATCTGCCCATTTTCAAAATCTGTCCATTTTCTTCCAAAAGGAAGCCTAGACTCTCTTTGCCTAAGTTACTATGAGAGCCTGCCAGCTGGGTAAACTGGCACATTCACGATAAAACTGTGGTACAAAAGAATTTTTTCAAGTATTCATACGCTTGAATCTATATATAGCTTGAATGGGAAAGCACGGAGGGAGCTTTCTAATGAAGATGGCTTCCACGTTACAGGCCTGAACGCTACCCGTGGTGACAGAGACTGAGGAGTGGAGGGAAGATTGGGAGCCAAGTGCCAGAGAAGGCTGGAGTCCTGGGGCAGGGAAGGCAAGGGTTTCATGACCACCGCTGTCTGTGGGGAGAGGGGTGGGCAGATCAAGACACCTGTTAATAAGTATTTGGCTGTGAGGTTTAGCTAGGAAAGAGGTGGTCAGAAACTCAGCAGAGTACCATTTGGAGACTCTAGGCTGGAGATAATGTAAAACCCATTTGCCAGTGAGCTTAAAGGGAAAGGAACCTGGAGGTCTTCACTGGAAAAGCAAGAGAGTCTTGTTCTTTAAGAGCGAGACACATTCGTAATATGAAGGAAAGAGCCAGAGGAAAGTGAGGGTAAAGCTACAGTCAGTGGTTTGAGCCAATCTCACAGCTTGTGGCCACTGAAAGAGGAAGGTCCCACTCCTCCACCCGCTGCCTCCCTTCTCTCCTTGGCCAGATGCTGCCCCTTCCCCTGCCCCTCTGGCTTTCAATTCACTATTGTAAATTCAGCCCAATAAAACCCTGCAGGAAAAACCCCAGCTAAAAGCCTCAGAAGGATGTTTTCTGCAGGGTTAGTGAGTTGAATAGGCCCAAAGAAATATCCAGTGAGCTGGCACTCCTCAGACTCGATGAGGGAACGGCGGGAGCTGGAAAGGATGGGGCGACACAAGGGTCCCCCTCCCACAACCCTGAGAGGCGAGATTGGCTCCTTTTCCCTGTGTAATGCCAACCTGAGAAGCTGCAGAAGAGGTAATGAAGGGAGATTAAGAGATAAGCTGGGGTCCCTGGGGGAAATGACTGGGTGAGAGGGGAAAGGAAGGCAGAAGAGAACTTTTGTATGAGAAAAAGACTGTCTCTGTGCTGGTGGTGAGGCAGGAGCAAGAATAAATGAAGTTAGAGATGCAGAAATGCTTCGATAAGAATAAGGAAGAACAAGCAAATGAATTTGTAATGCAGGAAGTCAGCCTGGTCATAGACTCACTGGAAGTGGTCCTCAGCCCCAGAGGACCACTCTCGGGAAGGGCAGAAGTGAAGAGCAAACCAGGGCTGGGGTGAGCCAGGAGAGACTTTGCCATGGGAGAAGGTGTGGGGGGGGTTCCAGGTGGGTTAGGGAGAACTGGTAACTTCAAGAATCAGGGCGGGAGAGCTGAGAGCATGTAAGAGCATCTAAGTTACCATCTGTGCTGATGGACTGAAAGTTAGGCAAAGGCCACGCGGCAGGTAACGTGGATCAGTTAGCAGTGCTGGGTGAAGGTAAGAGAGAGAACTCAGCAATGCTGGAGGAAGCACAGCGCTTCAAGAAACCCGGGTGCCCTAAATGTCAGATGTGGCATGTGGGAGGGCTGGACTGCGCCGGAAGGTAGCATGACAGTGTGAGGACAAAGAAATAAACAGCTAAGCAATTACAGGGGCTGGCAGCAAAATATCGATGTTATGAGAAGGGCAGAAAAAGGACAGCAGTCAAAGTCAGAGGGAAGGGCATTGGGGAAGGGGGAGAGGAGATGACAGAAGGAGAAGAGGGTGATGTGGAATAGAAGATAAAATGGGAAGGAGAGGCAGATGCAGATTCACTTGACAGTTATGTAAAGAGGCTGCAGCACTATAGTTAATACTGTCTTAGCCTTCAGCATGTGAGAAGTGACATGCATTGCACGTAGTCCCAGTCTGATCCTCTGGTCCTGACTCCCAGGCTTTTATCCCTACCTGTTCCGCCCATCTCCCTGCCTACTTTTGGTGCCTGGTCCATCTGCATTCAGGCATCTGCCTTCTCCATATTGCCTGGGCCTAGAAGAAGGAGCCAGGGCTCCCCAGGAGTGTTAGCACCACTCTCAGCTCTGGTGCTTAAATCTGGTAGCGCTCTGCATTAGCCTTGAACAGGGATCTTTCTGAAGACCTGTTACTAAACATGCTCAGTGCAAACTGTCCTTGGGGAAGATCCAGTGAGCTTTTTCCTGAGGATGTACAAACTGAAATTTCTCCAAAAGCTTCTATATCTTGACCAAATTTGGGCAGATTGTTCCAAGAACAGCAAAACTCCCTTCTCTGACTGAAAGCCATCTCCCTGCTAAATGTGAAGCCCTGCTCCAGCATGTTGGGGCACTGCAGCTTTGCCAAAATTAGATGTCTGCCAAAATTCTGGGCTAAACAGCGTTTGTTCCCCAATCTCACTCTTGCAAAGGGTTTTGGCTGCAGTTTCCTCCATGCTCCTGAGAAAACCTCATCCCAAAGCAGCCACTTGGGCATGAAAAGATTGGGCCTGAAAGCTGAAAGTCTTATTATGAGCAGTGTCAGGTAGCATCGATCTTCTGCAGACGTCTTCCCACACCACCTCACGGCTTCACTCTGCTTCTGCACGCAAGAAGTCTCTCCTCCCTCCTAGCAGGGCTCTCGCATACCGAGTCTCCTTCCAAAATCTGCACCCCAGAGTGCATGTACTTGTCTGGTTTCTACACCCAGGAGCAGACCCTGCTCCTCCTGAGGCAGCGGCAGCACTGTGCAATTTGGCAGGCGTGCTGGCAGAGGTCTGCAAGCCCCCTTCTGAGGACACGCAGAGCCCATGCACGTTCTTGGCATTAGGTCTCTCGGGTTAGGTCTGTGAGCCGGTGCGGCAGTAATGGCTTTTGTTCCCATCTCTCGCCTGTACCCACGCAATGTCGGGGAACAACTCACCCAAGGCTGGTAACGACAGGATGAAGGCATCTGGCCATACTTGTATGCCACTAACGGGGTATGAGCAGATGGTGTACAACGAAGGGAAAGGCAGCCCAGCGACCTGTGGTCTGCAATAAAGAAATACAGATGAAAAGTGAAGGAAAGCAAGGGAGATGTTTTCTCCTCTTTTCTCCTTCTCTACTAGTGGTAGACACCACGCGTGGACACCCTGGTGGTGCGTGGCACAGGGAGGTGTATTGATGTTATCCAGCCTGATGCGGCAGCCCAAACTGGGAGACTGGCTGCCTGCTTAGTGGGAGAAAACGGGACTTATGGCTTAGTGTAGCTTCTCCTCCGACTACGTGGGGGGCTCGGCTCCCACCTTAGGGCGGCCGCATCACTTAGGTGCCTGAAAGTCGATGATATCAGCAATCCTCCATCTTGTTTGCAGCACAGGTGGGAGCAGGGCAGCCACGCAGAGCGCATGTGGTTGAGGATGAAATAAACACCAAATAAACACCTTTATTTACAGGCTGCGGAGGCCAAGGCGCCGCAGGCCCGGGGTTCGGCTGCAGTAGGCACTGCTCAGGCAACGAACAAAAACGTGGCCATCACGGAATAGCGCTGCCCTTCTCGCTGCCCTCCTCTCACCTCCCATCGTCGTTTGATCTTCACTTTGTATTGCGCGTCCTTTTCCTTTTCAGCTTTAACCCGTGTTCCCGCACACGCTTGTTTTACTTCAGGGAGCGGCTGGGGACTGCCGTAGGAGGAAGCCCCAGGAAACTTTGCCTCCTCGGCGTGCTCCTTTGTGCCCGCTGGCAGAGGGAGGTGTGGGGAAGGCCATGGGAAGGGCTGTGGGGCAGAGAAGCAGTTTGTACCCTCTGCTGGACCTTCATTTCACTTCTAAAAAAGTCCTCAGAAACATCTCAGGTTGATACCGATCTGATGCTAAACTGAGCAAGCTGCACCAAGACCATGCTGCGAAAACACAGCTTTTGCTTGCCTTTACTACAAAATAGTTCATTTCTATAGGTTCATCTGGGAGAGCAACCAGACGCCTCTTCCCAGGCTGCTCAGGCCTCCAGAGACCCTGTGCGGCGACGTGGGGCATCGCAGGCTGTGGGTTGCTTTATTCTGCAATTCAGAGGCCCAGGAAAAACTAGAGTCCTTCCCCAGGCGGTGGTCTGAGCTGGACTCAGGCTCTCTGCCTGGAGCCCGAAGCCAGTGCCGCCTTCTGCGGTGCAAGCCTGTAGCTTTGCGAGGCCTTGGGAGTGTCTGGCTCAGGGCAGTGCCTTTGGTGCTGAATGTGTCCCTTTGCTTGTAGGAGGGAATTAAATTTGCAGCAAGGAGGGGGTCTGAAGGACACATGAAAGCCCTTACATTTGTTTGTCGGGGCCTCAACTTTCCCTCTGTTGCTCAGAGGTGCAAAGGCCATTCATGGCTGTTTCCCAGC
The DNA here is from genome assembly GCA_035582835.1 of Phoebastria nigripes. NCBI lineage: Eukaryota > Metazoa > Chordata > Aves > Procellariiformes > Diomedeidae > Phoebastria > Phoebastria nigripes. Next base: position 231,672 of record JAYKAV010001488.1, on the reverse strand, counting down.
ACAGTGATATCCAAAGCACAGCCCTGCTCATCTTCCCTGCTCATCTTCGACAGGACCCCGGGGTGGGGAGGGCGGAGAGGGGAGGGAGGAGTAGGCAGTGCCTGACTGGGGGTACGGGGGCTGGTAGGGAGCAGGGGGGTGTGTAGAGAGGGGGGAACAGGGTTCCCAGGAGATAGAGAAGGGGATGTGAAGGGTCAGGGAGAGGTGTCACTATGGGGCCCTGGAAAAGGCAAGGGGGAAAGGAGAGCAGATGTGGGGTAGTGAGGAGGAGAGGAGCTCCAGGGAGCCTCTGAATGACACGGCACACCTGGGAAGCAAGTTGTGGGGAGGAGGGAGGGAGCCCCAGCTCCTACCCCAAGTGGGCAGCGGACTTGCTGGCGGAAGTGGCCAAGATGTGGCCACCTCCAGTACATTTCCCTGTCTCATCCTGGGGTGCTGGAAGGCAGAGTGGTCTGGTTTTCTGGGGTCATGCTTATTTACCTAGACAGCTTTCTTTCAGGCAAGGAGTTGGGTGCTCCAGGGCCACCAGTGGCCATCATGCCCCAGTGGCTGCTGCTGCAGGCTTCTCCGCGTTTTGGGAAATCCCTCGGCCACACAGGTCTGCAGGGAAACGCGAGCTCCCAGCTGTTGGGGCAGATTGGAAACACCCAAGGATTTTGCTCTTGGACACAGCAGGGGCAGAGTTCACCCCACTTTGCTTTTCCAAACACTTGATGCATCATAACGAGCTGGAAAGCCCGTGCGGGTTTTTGTCCCCTTGCCTGCAACCTCAGTGCCCGCGGGCCTGCCACTGTAGGACGTGGAGATGGGGGAGGTGAAAACGAAGAGGTGATTTCCCCCAGTGCTGTTTGCGATTCCAGCTGTGCTGACTTCCCTTTCTGGCGGTGGGAGGGAACTGTGACTTATTTCTTCTGTCAAGAACATGCTGTTCCTCTTCCTACTTCACCTGCCATTTGATTGCTACAGGGTAGTACTTTAAACATTTGTGGAACAAAAGGGATACGTTAAAGTAAATGTAAAGAAATGCTTTCTTTCTGGCTAACAAGTGATAGCTAGCTAGCTAGCTAGAGTAATTTCTTTGCACCTCCCAGCTGTGTGAATCATGGCTATTCATCACAGAAGGAGACTTTGATCTTTCTGCATGTACTTATCAGTTAAATAACTGATATATCTCTTGGATGGACCTCATGCTGATATAATTTTCCTTCCTTCAGCTCCTGCAATCATGATTCTAAATGTCTAAAAATATCACTCTCCTGTTGTCTAGAAACCTTTGCTTCAGTTGCCTATGTTTTAGGAAAGGAAATGSTTTCTGTAGCGCAGGCAGAAAGAGCTTTGCTTAGGGACAGGCTCTGATCTTGGCACTCCATCTATATTCCCAGGGCCAGGATATATCTGGGATCTGGGAATGAAACATCATTGTTAGGTGCCAAAGGACCAGCTTGCTCTGCTGCCCATAAAATCAGGATGTTTTTAAGGAGAGCAAGGAGATATTTCATAACAATGAGGACTTTTTTTCAGGACTATATTAAGCCACTTCAAAAATAGAAAGTTTGTGTCAAGGCCCATCATGGCTTGCCACGTGCTTCCTGCTGTGTCCCTTCATGCCCACTTTTCTCTTGTTCGTGTTTTTCTTTGGCAGCAAAGAACTCTTTTGCTTACATAAAAAAAAGCGAAATGGTGGAAAAAAATGAGAACACATCCCTGGCAGCATTTTCAGAGCCTCATGCACTGCAGCCACCTGGTGCTGCCCCATCTAGGTGGATGCCAGCACCGGCAGCCAAGGAGCGTGCCGGCCGCTCTGCACTGATGAGGTGGACCAGTGGGTCCAGCGTTTCTCTGGATCTCTTCAAACCTCGCCTGCCCTGCCGGCTCAACCCCTGCCTCGGCAGCAATGCTGGCACGGCTCCCCCCGGCAGCCAGCCATCCCAAGGGAGCAACAATGCCTTTGGCACAGGCTTGGGCAATCTCCCGGTGCCTGCCCTGCCTAGCCTGGGGTGGGTACCCAGGCCGGGCAGCCTTCCTGGAGCTTCTTTTGGAGATCTCCCGGTGCTGGAGGGTTGCACTCCCTCCTGCCCCCCAGACCAGGGCCTCAGCTACCGCCCTGCCATCCTGGACATCCCTCCGACCCCCTGCGGGGGCAGGAGGAGTAAGGGGGTGGTTACTGCCAGGTGCTTCCAGGTGGGTCATGGCACTTCAGAGGGGCTCAGGTCATCCCCAGTTCTCCACTGAGGATGCTCTATTGATGAGGGGCTATGTTTGGCCAAAGCGCTCCATTTGTGGGACCGTCATCTGCTCGCCCATTGCCCCCATGCCACCTGGGTGCTCTCCGCTGAGGGATGGTCCAGCAATGGGGACCCCCAACCACCTGGTTGGAGCAGCCATGGAGTGCTGTGAATGTGACATCTGGCTCAGAAGGGCTGCTGGCGGAGGGAGGAGCAAACTGGAAGAGACTGGAAAAAGGAGAAGTTGGTGCAGAGGGGAGAGGTGAGGACAGAAGCAGCCAGGAGACCCACAGGAAACACTCGGAGAGGGAAAGAAAATGAAAAAAGGAAGAGACGAACAACACAGAAATGATTTAAAGACACAGAGACTTGGTGAGATTTAGAATAAAGAAATTAAAATAATTTCCCAAGGAATATTTTAGCACCAGCCAATGTACCTTTCAGGCGGCTCTCCTGTTACCCTCACAGGGACACAGGAACCCAAGCTGGCAAGGACTCCCTCCATAAGCCCTGTCCCTGCTACCTGTCACTCCCAGCATGCCATCCCATCCTGAAGGAACAGTGCCATATTCACATTTTCATGACCATGCCTGAAAGCGTTGATAAAGATTATCATGTATGGCTCTTTCTGCAGCCTGCTTTGTGAAGGAGGTCTGTGGCAGACACCTTGTTTTTGTGTCTGGGGAAACTGAAGCACAAGAGATGAAACAACTTCCTCAAGGTTATCCATGAAGGCAGTGCCAGAACTGAGACCAGAGCCCAGAGGATGAGAGTCCCCTTGCCTGTCCATGGGGTCAAAAAAGAGCCAAAGTTGCTGCATGTAACTTCTTTAATATCTCCAGAGTGCATACAAATGTAGTTCAAGGTGCTCGTTATCTGCAGTGCCAGGATCTTTATTTAAAACATCTGTTTCAACATTTCCACTTCAAGCCAATGGAAACATTCCTGTGCTTTGTCAGTGCATCGCCAGCCAGACTTCTGAGCAGTTCCCTTACTGATATCCAGCAAATCCTATTTTAAGTTGACCTGTTCTGAATAACATTCTCTAGTGACAGCTGCTGCTTCTTCCCAAACTAGCATCCTCCCTCGAGGAAAAAAAAAAACCAAACACCTTAATCACCATTATTATTATTATTATTATTATTGTTGTTGTTATTATTATTATTATTATTATTATTTAGTTTGAGTATGTCATGAGGACTTCCCCTTCAGCTAACCCCAAGAAGCCTGCTGGCACCTGGTGGGGGATCTGAAGACTATTTACATTCCAGAGGAATCTGCTGGGAAAGTCCAGGACTCTCAGGGCTTTGAACATTGCACATCTGAGGAGAGACGCCTGATTGCCGTAACCCGAGATGGGGCTCTTTGCTGAAGTGTCTGAAGCCCTTGTCCAGTTGCAAACCAGCTCTCTGCAAGTTTGACTGGCTCGGGTCTATACCAMCAACAACAACAAAGCAAGCATGCAGGTGCTGGCCAAGCATGTCTGGCTGAGTTTGCGAGGCTACGTAGCCTGTGGCRAGAAACCTCAGGTTTGCTGTTTGTTTGCCACATACTCAACATTACTATTATTATTTTAATGCCTATAGCTGAGATGCTCCACAGTCACAAATATCAAAGGGAAAGAAAATGTTTTATGGTTCTCCCCCATGATCCTGTTAACAGAATGTGTTACCAAAGTAAAACTATYTTCTTACAGATATGGCCCCCGTAATGAAGCAGGACAGGCTCAAAGGTGAGCACCTTTGACTGCAGGTCATTTCAGACCTGGGGGATGCAAGGGCAGCTTCATCAACCCTCTGCCTGCACTAGCACCACAGCTGACCTTGTGGCTGTGTCTGACCAAGACAAAATATCTTTTTTTGTAAAAAAAGGAAAGACAATAAAGGCCTATCCTCCAGGTGAAATGAGTACCAGTCAGTCGCCTTCAAAGTTGCCTCAGAGATTCTCAGCATTGTGGGGAAAACTGCATTTTGGTGCCATGCACACGCCAGCAGCAGCCAGCCTGGATTCCCATAGCCCTGACATGGAGCCAGGGCCATCGGCATACCCAGCCCGCTCCTCCAGGCGGGTTTGTGTCACCCTGAATCCTAGCCTGGGCGAGGAAGGGCTGTACAGATTTTTCAAACAGTTTCACTCCACAGGTTTCCAGATGAGCTTGAAAGCGTCTCTGCTAAATGTAACCACGGGGGGCAACAGCTGAAGAATGAGTGTGGGTGAACTAAGTGGATTTTCCAGGGATTCAGGGAGAGAGGGAGAGATTATTTCATTCCCACTGTTTTGCCAGCCCTGTTGAAATGAAGGTGTGAGACTGTCGCTGCTTCGATGCTGCACAAGGAGCAGCTGCCTCAGCCCCCAGCCAGGACCAAAAGCCATGCTGCTGGATGGGGCCAGTTTTGAAAAGCTCTCACATTACCCTCCGCCCTGCTCTTACGGTGAGCCGGCAGCCTMTGCTCATCCCCACAGAGGGAGGCTTCAGCTCCTGTCTCTGTGTGTGTGGCTTTGCACATGCTGTCTGGCTCAGAGATGGGCTCAAGTGTGGCCCTCAGACCCTGGCCACGGGGTCCTGCAGATGTCCAGGGAAGCAGCACAAGTTGAGCAAGCGGTGCTGGCTGCCTGCGTGGTTGTGACATGGCTTTCCCGAGCACTTGCCCGGTGCTCGCTGCTCTCATCCCTGCCTCCGAAAGGTCACTTGCTGCTCTGATTTACCTCAGCCCACTTCTGCCAGCTGCCAGCATGGCCTGGGAAAGTTTGGGGAACCTCTTACTGAGTACAGCATCAACTCATTGAGCAGAGTTCAGCTGTGAGAAACACCCTGTGACTGCCTATTAGAAACTGCACTTTGCTCTTTTTTTCTCTGTCTGGACGGCATATAGAAGGAAACAGAAATAAGGAAAATGCTAAGTTAGCAAACACAAGCCTCCACACAAACATTTTAATATGAGTGCCTAAGCAACAGCCCAAAACAGCATCAAAATGCACATGCTTGCTGGGGAAGCTGGGTTGTGACATGGCAATATAACCTTGGGTTGGATGCAGAAATAGGAAAGGCACTTTTCTTTTTAGTTTGCCAATAGTTTGTGGATAGTAGTTCCTTGCTAGGAAACATCGTCATTTCAGCCTGGACAATAGTTTAGTCAGGATGAGCTAAGGACTGTTCCCATCCACCCTGGGTTACTGTAATTCCTCGGAACAAGTTCAACGCGAGCAGCAGGGAGACACCAGACGATAACGATGAGTGATTGCCTGCATCCTCTGCAGTGAGGGCTCCCAGGTTTGGCGCTCAGGGCTTCCAGGCCCCGTACTGGTTCCCAGTCTGTTTCTGAAGTGACTTTAAAGCCAAATCCTTATGTCAAATACTGAATTCAGACTCAGGAGTGGTTAAGATGGCTGCACCCTTATTGAGTGTCAAGGGGTCCAGTTATAGGGCAAGCTCCCAGACAAGAGCAGGAAAAGCCTCTTCATGAGCTTTCCGAAGCCTTTTGTGGCAACTGAGCCTTCCYGGCATCGTGAGAGCTTTGGAAAACTGAAAGTCTTTCAGCTTGTCTCCCACCCCCCAAAAAATACAGTTTCTCCTCAGAAGCCTACAAGTAACCCCTCCCAAACTTGTTGCAGGAGGTAAGCAACCCAGCCCTTCCCATGCTGAACTCTTACCTCCCCACGCAGAAGAGCCAGAGTGCCTCCCAGCGTGCTGAGGCTTTTGCTATTGCCAGTTGCTTTTTCCTAGAAAGCCCAGAACTAATATATACGGCTTGGGTACAGCATAAAACACAGAAAAGTGCTGTGTTATCAAATGTCTAAGCAAAGTCTTTTTTGCGCAAGCATCAGAGCAACCGCTGACTACAGCATAAGGGGATATGTGTGCCCACCCTGGAGAAGAGGTGGCTTTCTGTGGTAGCACGCCGGGGCAGAATGTAATCCCAAAGGCTGTGGGGAAAAAGGGAGGAGGGGACTTGGGGGTTTCTTATCCCCAGTCTACTACCAGTGGATTATTTTGAAGCAGTTAACTTCTCTGTTTGCAGATCCACGAGAAGACTAATGCCTGCACGTGACTGCCTTCTGTCCCCAGCGCTGCCCTTTAGCCTGCATTTTGGCTATGCAGATCAGAAGAGCAGGCATTAAACCCAGAGTCCATTTTCCGTCATGCAAAGGTGGATGGCTGTCAAGGGCCATAGGTCTCTGACTCACACTCCCAGCTGCGGTGGTTTACGACATTACCACTGTCCTCCCTCTTTCTCTCCCCATGCACAGATGTCTGTACCTCTACTCTCCTGGCTTTYGCTAGCATGCCAGGCAATAAAAGCTAATAAACCAGCTGTGAACTGGGGCAACAGGGCAGTAAATACACACTTACTCCTCCATGCCTAGCAGGGACTGGTTTCCCGGCATTTGCTTGTCAGAGTCCAAAGGATTATCTGTGCCTGCACTTTGGTTACCCAGATTCACTCTGCTTTTCCCCAAAGGTATAATAATTTTCTTCCTTTTCCTTTTTAACCATCAAGGTGAATGGTTACAGCCTTAGGAACGGTTCTCATCTCCCACTGCCGTGGTTGCCTTATGGTCATAGATAATATCGTTTCACGGGGCGTTTGGAGTTTGATGCTGCCTTGCAATCCCCAGAAGTTTTGTCACCCACTTCAGCTGGCACGGGCATAGACCCGCAAGTAACACTGCTCCCGTGCATCTCTGTGCGTGCCAAGACGAGTGAAGATCACTGGTCTCAATGTGGGATGGCAGGACTGAACCTGCTTAGAGCTGTAGAGATTTCAGGATACGGCAATAGCTATTTGTTTATATTATGTAGCTCCAAGTCAGTTACATAAAAAGGCCTTGGCATAATGTTTTCATTTAAAACACTCTGCTGTACAGGAGAGCAAAGATTATGAATTTTTTTCTTGGTAGAATCAAATCTGGAAAAGGTGTAGGAAGGACCATATGTTTCTTAAAGGTGAACCTCCAGAAAGCAGGAGCCTGGAGAGTTCAAAGGCGAGTCTCCTGGCACTGCGAGGCACCACTACAAAATCCACATCAGTTTTTGCAACTTTGCTGTGAGCCCACTGAGGAGAGATGTGCTTTCAGCCTTGGGTAAATCACTGGCTGTCTCTCTAAAGGGCATTTGTTTGTTTGGGCTATGAAGTAATGACTTTGAAGGGAGGAAAAAAAGGCATCTTGGACTTCCCCTTCAATATTTCTATTCAGTTTGCCAATAAGCAGTGGAAGTTTGATACTTCCTTTTATGTCTACAATAGAGCACAAAAGTACACGGTAAACTCCTCTTTCCATTGCAAACAACTCACACAAAAATAGCAGCATAAATTTGAGGGTGATTTCTCCTGGAGATACTCCAGGACAAAAGAGTGTAACTCCCACCCATATAACCTCCCATGAGACTCGCCGTGAGCCACCAGGGACATTCTCTGTGTGGGTCTGTCACACTGATGGAAAGGATCAGGGGATGGAATAACCTCGTGTGAACTGGTAGAGGCCTTCAGCTTTAATGGACAGCATTCTGAACATCCCTTAAACTAAGAAGTAGCTGTATGGTATGCTTCTTTAAAGTCTCACACCTGGAAAGGTTCCCAGGCTTCTTCATAATTGTTAAAAGAGGTAAAATTTAAAAGGAGAATGAATATATTTTGTTAGGTGAAAAACTGGACACATCACAATTTTGTTGTAATTCAGTATAGTAGACCTGTAATGAAGAATCAAGCAATTTCTGTTAAGACTCAGCATAGCAGATCCATGTAATCACAAATTCCATGACCTTCAGGTTGGGCCATTAACATAGTTTGCATATTCTCTCTTTTCTTATTAGGAACAGACCAAGAGACTGAATATTTTCCCTTGTTCTCTCTATAGGAAAAAAAACAGTTTAAAGAAACTTAGAAGAGAGAATGTCCTTTTCTTCTTCCCACCCTAACCTCTTTCAAAAAGGAAGAAAAAAGCGTTTGTCCTGTATCTTTGTGCCACTCATTTCGGCTTGAGCTGCAGACCTGTAGTAGTATTTAAATACTGAGTGCTTTTGGCCAGCTTTACAAGAAGATGAAAACATAAGCTCTGTTTCAGCACTTCCTTTAGAGACGGTCAGGTTTTTTTCACATTGTTGAAATTTTGTAATAAATTTCACCACTTAAAGGGGAAAAGGCAATTGCTTGTCTCCTGAATTTCCCTGTTACCATTGTTAAAGGAATAATGCGCAAAAAGTTTTAAGGACTTGGCAGGAACTGCTTTCCCTTGTAAATAATACTTTATAAACATGTTCTGGTTATAAATCCATCTTGTTAGTCTAAACACAAATATGTTTTGATAGCACTAAATGATTATATTTTCATGTAAGTCAAAAACTCTCGACAGCCCTTGCCTTGCAGAAAAAGCAATTTGAAGAAGGAACATGTATATGTGTGTGTATGCATGTCTGAGATCCACATGAAAAAATATGTAAAATTCTTTTTGACTCAAAGTTGCCTTGTACATCAGCCACAGACATGACCACTATTGTATTAAATAAACCACAAACTGTTTTTCCTACCAAAACACAACTTCCATTTTTGGTGCCACCAGAAACGCGGTACTTTTCAAGCAAGGGGATGATCCTAAGAATTTCCCAGGGAATGCTGAGAGGAAATGGAAGACGTTATAATGAGAACCGTCAGATTTCTGACCTTCTCCTTGGACTGTTCAGAGCTATGATTAGATYTCATTTGCTTTCTGACTTCTTTGCTTACCATCAGAGAAGAAAAAGCTTCCCATGTTAGTCATTAACAAAAGAAAACGTACTTTTGAGTCATTTTTTGACTAGTATGATGTTTGTTCACTTGATTTTGAACCTTGTGCTTTCCATAAAAGTTTGTGGAAATGTTCAGCAGGCCTGGAAATCTTCTTAGAAGAAGCCAAGATATTACTACCACATGCCTTAGGAATCCTGGAATTACCCGACTTTGCGGATGGCTGTGCAGTGTCATCCAGTGATTGCAGAGGATCGCAAGTGTGACCAACTGGGACAAGACGGGCATTGAACCACATGTTTCAAAAGCAGCCTCCTCCCTTTGAAGACCAACAGGGACAATATATGATCTCTTCTCATTAATGTTTGGGGTTTGTGCCCTAAATAATCGTGCTAACAATGAATGGCAATGCCGCTGTCAAGTGCTTCCACCTTCTATGGGTACATCATGCAGTTTTGACCTTTCCTGTGTGCCCATGGATAGTGTTTGTGTGAAGTGGCAGCGGAGAGAGATTTGCAGCTCTGGGCAACCTGGTATCAGCCTGGTCTTGTTCCCGGGAGCAGGGTCAGGAAACACAGCAGTAGGGCCCAGTTCTTGACCTGCCCATTCGGATTTGTGAGTCTGCAGGCAGTGGTAAGGCAGGTGAGATTCAGGCACTGAGTTTGTTGCTATACCATGTTGTCAGTTAACAGGTATGAGCAAAATAGTCTTCCCCCAAAGCCATGGTCTGTCTTGGGAACTGTGGTTATGTTTATTAATATCACAAGTTACATTTGATAGCAAAATCACATAATGTATTAATAAAAGGCTACAAAGGTCTATAACCAAAATCTCAGTAGCTTTGGGAAATAATTTTCCTAGATCTTTAAAAGTTATGAGTTGCAATACCTGTGCTCTTACAACCAGGGGATTTACTAAAACAGATACCTGGGCCTGTCTGTGGGGGTAAAATGTGAAGTTTTTTCAAGATGGGAGAATGGGTATATCAGCATTTAGTTTCTGATATTTAAAAAAATACATCCATTTTTTTCATTTGCTAAAGACACACATGAAGACCAAGGTAAGCAGAGGTTAAAGCTCCATGCTGAGGAGGTGAAGCAGTATCTGCTCCAGGGAGGGGACATACTCAGCTCTGCTATCAGCAGTGCCTTCTGACATGACTGCAAATTGCCAGAAGTAGTCATTATTTTAGTCAAAGCTATTTGTCAGGTCTAAATGTCAGATGACTGGCCCTAATCAAGGTGGGCCAATGTGTTTGAAGTGAAGTTCACCATAGACCTAAACAGGTCTCTGATGCAATACTGCATGTGCTGTGGAGGTGGAGGGAAAGCCAACAAAATGGCAAACATTACTGAGAGGTTTTCATCTCAGCGGCTCCCTGAGCCAGGTGGAGTTTCCATGCATTTAGTCTCTCCCTCCTGACCCTCGCTCCGTTTCCCCTGCAGCCCTGCAGGCTCTGAAGGTACCCTTATGCTGGGCATCCCCTGGCCACAGGGCCACCTCCTTCTCCTTGTCTGGGGACCACAGGTGAGGGGACAGAAATAAACCCGGAGCCCCCCGACCCCATAGTCGCTCCCATGGGGTGAGGTCCAGCAGGTCAGACCCTGCCACCAACTGAGAGCAAGAAAGTGCCCACCCTCCTTGACCCCTCCTGTCCACACGCTGCCCCGGTGCTGCGGCACATCCTGGCATGGCGGTGGGCTTCTGGCAGCCCTGGGCCCCAGCGCCACAGCAGGATTGCCTGGCCCTCATGGCCAAGGGCTCCGCAGCCCCTTCCCTGTGCATTCCCCAGCCCAGGGCAGCCGTGGGACAAGCTTTCGCAGGGGCGAGCCGGGCRGACTGAAGCAGTTGCACCCCAGCTCCCGCACGAGTCTGTACACCCATGCTAACACGTTACGTTTTCAGGAACTGGCATCATTTTTCATCAGCGCCTGGAGGTATCCACACAATTTTAGAAAATACATAGGATCCTCCGCCTCAACTGACCTGATTTTGATTTGTGAATTGGGATTTTTTTTTCTTGTCAAAACTCTTCCGGGGGTTGCAATGCCCAAATTAAGATGAGAAGGCAAAAGGGACAGTGCGTTCCGGTGGTCTTTTTTTTTTCTTTCTGGTTATTAATTAGCAGAAGTGAAAAATAGGACTTAAGGAAAATTAGTGACTGGTTTTTTTAATGGAATGCCCATTTCATTAAAAAAAAAAAAAAATCAATTTGTCCCAGAACAATTTGGAGGGAAATTACAAGCTTTGATGGAAAATTTTTGATTGCCTTTAATATTTTTCTTAGAAAAACCCTTCTTTCTCATTTTGAGCAATTTTGCTTTGAAATGTAAGCTCTTCTAAACAGGAAAAATATAAACCTCAAACAGTCTTTTTTTTTTTTCCAATGAGCAGAAACATTCCCATTTAGACTTCTCCCCTCTGTCCTGAAGAAGAAAAATTTTAAATTTCTTGAGAATGTTAATGAGATGGGGAAGATATATTCTGCTCTCATAAATACCTGTACATACCCTACCCACAATAACATTTCAGTGTGCAGCAGTGGCACTTCACAGTATCTGTCTGATTTCTTCTTATTTGCTCGCAAGCTTAATTCCTCCTTACCTCAAAGGACAGAAATCCACAGACCAAATTTGACCTTGCTGTAATTCTGAATGATGTCATTCTGTCATTGCTGAATTTGGTCCATTATGATTAGAAAGTGTGCTTAGCTGGCAAGGAAATTAGCTGATCGTATGTGCTTAATTTTAAGCATGCTTTTAATGCTATCCCTTTTCAACAAACCACTTAGACACATGCTTAACAGCCCGTGTGCTTGAAGTTAATTAAGTGCCTAATTGCTTTTCTGAATGTGGGCCTGAATAGGGATGGACTAAAGCATGTACTTCAGTTCTCAGTTAAATTGCATCCTAAAAAGCAACCGTTTTCCTAACCCTTCACCTCCCCTTCATCCTTGCTCAATTTATTTCATTCCTGCGACAGCCAACTCATCCCTATGTTTGCGTAACAAGAATCCAACCAAAACGAGTTGTGGCCTCTTCATACTAGCTCTAAATATACTTCTAAATAGCTGTAATTAAATCCAGAAATCTAGTAGTGTGGCATTAATTAGCCTAATGGAGAACTGAGAGAGAAATGCGGTTTCTGAGGCAGTAAAATTCGGTGCCCTGGAATACAAGACACGCTGGTCAAAACGCGGCTCAGAAGGCCTCTAGGAAATACTAAACCTTGTCAGGACTGAAGCTTTTTTGGTGGAAAAACAAATTTGGCAGAAAATTCAGATTCACCAGGACTTTTTCAGAAGTGCAACTGGTCACTTTTCTTGGCGGGTGGCTGGGCAGCTGGTGGGAGAGGGCGAGGAGGGACCCGCCGCCCCGGGCAGGCACTCCCTGTGGGTGTGGGAGAGCGGGGCTGGGCCAGATTACAAATACCTTGGCCAAACAACGCAGAGCAGCAATCCGCCACGGGTTCAGGTGATTTAAAACACGTTACCTTTGTCCCACAGGTGGTGCCCAAGGAGGGTTGGTGGCGGCCGGGTGCCGGCCGGGCTGCTGCTGCAGCAGGGGCTGGCTGACCGATGGGATGGGGATGGGGCAGTGTGCCCTTCCTGGGCTGTGCTGGCTCTGCTGGGCACCCCACCAGTGCCGGCATCGGGCAGCCACCAGCCGTGGGCACCAGCCTCCAGCCTGGCTCTTGCTGTGTGCAATAGGGAGGAACGCCAGCAGCCGAGAGAGGAAGAGAAAGGCGGAGCAGGGAGGAATTACTTGCTTGCAACATCTTGCCAAAAAAAACATAAGAAAGAAAACCAACTCCCACAAACCCTCTGGAACATCTCCATTTTTTCCCAAATGATACAAAAACCGAACAAATACCCATATCTCTGTGTTGCCATGTGACTGAATTCCTGTTCACCAGCCAGTCCCAAGCTTTGCTTTATTCTCCTGCACAGTTCCCTGGTGCCCATTTAACACTGGACCACAGAAATGCTCGTACTAACAGGCATTAAAAATCATTATTGCATGGCTAAAATGRAAGGGTCACTTGGCCACGCGGCTTCTTTTAGTGATAAAAGTAGCGTAACCGTTCACCTCTTGCCTTTTCTGATCCGTGCCAGGGAAACCCCCCCCAGAAGATGGGGTTTGCCAGGACCCACGGGAAGCCGCGGCAGGACACCGGCTCTCCGCACCTCCGGCTCTCCCTCGCCGCAGCGCTCCTGTCCCGACAGAAGCTGCATCCCTGCCGGCCCCGGCCGAGTGCTGTCGTGACATGTGCTGCCCTGCCGTGCCAGAGCTGAGTACTGCAGCGCGGGGCACGGGTCCGCTACCGCTGCTGCGGGAGAGGCGTGACGGCAGATTAGTAACATCATCGTGACGAGGGCGCAGCATGGGATGAAAGAGGCAATTAATTAGGAGTTTACCCCCTAATTCACGCAGGCAGTGCGTAACTTGCGCTCATATAGCAAATACTGTGGCGTTAACCTGTCCACTTTTTTGTTATCATGAATTGGTGATGAATATCAGGTGAGATCCCCTCCGGCTCCTTCTAGCACTGGAAAGTGCTTCTGCTGAGGTAGCTGCCAAAGCTTTTTTGCAGTCCACAGAGACAGAAGTAGGTACCACTGTCCCTGCTGTAAAACAGGCTATGACAAGTGGGATATATTACATACTGGGAAAAAAACACATCTCTCAAAGACTGTTCCATGTTCAACATGTACTCATGTGAAGAAAGTGACCTCGTCATCTTACTCCTTTCACAGTACATCCCAAATCTTGCATGTATTTAAGCCTCTTATAGCGAGCGACTTTCCCCTTCTTCTGGTTCTCTCAGCAGCCTGTGAGGCTGCCTGGCTCCTCTCCGACCTCCTCTGGGAGTACCTCGCTTTGCAGAGGCAGCATGCCCGAGTCTTGTCCATCTGCAATCTCTGGTAAGGGCTGATGTTTGAAACAGCTGCATGGACATTGCACGGCTGGGGGATGCTAGCATTGCCTGCTTGATGGGAAAAAAAAAGCTCCCTCCCATCACTGGTAAGACTTAAGACACATAACTCTGCAAAGTTTACACAGTATTGAACAGGACTGTACAACCCTTTGCCACTACAATGTGGATTCCTTCTTGAGCTCATGCTGTACATTGTAAAAACTGTTCTCTCATATCCTGTGACCGACCAATAAATTGTATTTACCCTGTAACATACTGAATGGGTGTATGTACAAGACAAAGCTTTCACTAAGTGGAAACATTGGCCAGAGGAAGCGTGGACTGTCACAATTACCGCACTGCAAACACCAAAGTGCCCCCAGTCTGTTTATCTTCAGAAAAACTGGCAAAGCCTTGAGTGATTCATAGACATTAGATTATGCAAGGAAAAAAAGATGAGGGAAGTTGTCAGAAACTGGAAGGCTGGAAAATAGGGTCTTTTCTATTAATAACATTTATGGCCAAATAATACCCTACACTCTGTAGGCACCAAACTGTCATCAGAGCAAAGAGCAATAAATAAACTGTATCACTGCACAAGCTTTTGCTACGGCACACGTGTGAAATTTCCTGATACTTCCCAGCCTGCCTGGAATAGTAGCTTAAACCTGAGTCCTTGCAAGATCGTGAAGTCTCCACCTCTGGAAAAACCCTAGGCTAGTTCCTTGAACCATGTTTTTTGCTACAGTGGTAGCAACCACCCCTACAGCTGCCAGAGAAACCTATGGACCACTGAGAGGACCTGCTGCACAGCAGACTGAGATGTGCCTAGTTCCAGAAGCAGGTGAATGTTAAGACCTATTTTGGCAGAAATGCAGTAGACATGTCTAGAAACCCAGGCCCATCTGCAGCAGGGATCACAGAAAAGGAGCTGTCAGTTCCCTGCACCTTGTGCCTCTGTCCCTTGTCTCCACAAATTGCCCACAGGCAGCTGAGCTCCTGTCCTGGCAGAGACTCTGCAGTTTTCCTGGGCTCTTGGGGAACACCTAAGAGCCCAGGTGGTCCTGGGATTAACCCTGTCCCATGCACATATTACTCAGGGGTCTGCTACAGGGTGGAGCTCAGTGAGACGAGATGGGTGTCCCTTGATGCCGCCAAGCACAAGGGGAGGCCGTGTGCCTACTCCAGGCTGCCTTGATGATGATGTACTGTTGAGGAGCAACTGCTGGAGCCCAATTAACAGTAATACCTCAGCAATTTGGGGATCTGCAGAGTGGTCAGTGCTGGTATCCACACTGCTGAAGCTGCTCTGTGTCTGCAGTAAAGTGCACGGTCACCAGGCTGCTGGCAACTGGCTCTGACTTCGTGCACTCCTGGTGCTGGCTGTTCCCAGCAGCTCTGTCTGAATGTCTTATCGCAGCACCTGGAAGGCATTGCTCTGACAAGTGTGGACAGGCTGCAGGGATGGGGAGATGTCACTGGTGTGAGGGCTGCTGGGGGAAGAGCTGCTGCTGCATGCAGCAGGGTGCCACACCATGGCCATCTCCTCCTTACACAGCCCACGCGAGCCATAAATCAGTAGCACAGACTCCAGGAAGCCCTGGGAGAGGAGTCTGGAGCACCCAAGCACAGCAAGGTGGCAAGGCTACTCTGCAGTCCAGTCTTGACCCTCCAAAGCCACGTGGCAGAGCTGCACTGTGAGCAGGTGGGTATGGGGCAGCGTGGGCATGCTGAGTGCTGCTGGGTGGGAAAGGAGCTACTGTGCCCATTCCCTCAGCTGGGTACTTCACTGAAGGTCCTTGCCTCCTCCACTCCAGCTTGCTGAGGACTTTACCCCCTCTCTGACCTCCCAGTCTGACATGAGTTAGGCTATGTGCCTGTGGGCTCTCTGCGCACAGCTTCCTCACAAGTGATCTATCCTGGCACTGTTCTCCTCCTCCAGACCTCTCCCAAAGAGGCCCTTCCTCCTTGGCACAGAAAACCAGAAAGCAGCACATCTCTGTGAGTTAGCAGCGACAGCTGTTGAACATAACCTGGCTCATGATTCCTCCTAGTGTTCTTACTCCCTTATGCAAAGGTGCAAAGTCCAGCAACATCCTAGCAGCTCTGAAGTCCTGCCAGGAAAGGGCACCTGCATGAAGATGCTTTGCCTGCCAACTTCAGTGCTAACCCACGCTGTCACGCAGGATCTCCTCCTCACAGAGAGGTTCTGGGCCGGGGACGCTGGTGCCACTCGGCTAGGTTACTTGGGTCCTGCATATGTGCAATGCCAGAGGTGGACAAAGCATTTCAGACAGTGCAGGGCCACAGCTGAGGTCCATTGCTGACACCCTCCTTGCTGCTTTCAGGTCAACCACCCGCATGTGAAAGAGGGACCCGGGGGAGCCCGGCGAGCCCCAGCCGCAGGGGTGGCAAATTCACCAACTCATCCAAGGGAGCCAGGGCTAGAGGGGAGGTTCAGTTGCTGGATCTCATGGCACTGGGAGAGGGAGGCGGTGTAAAACCATCACAGCAGCTCCTGGGGAAGAAGGTGTTGGGAAGAGAGGGAAATGGAGCGTGCACACGCACACGTGCGCACGCAGAGCTTGTTGCTCTGGGCCTCCCCAGGAAACGTGACCGTCTCAGCCCGTCCTCACTCGGACAGTGGCCTCTTGCCTCCAGGGTAGCCAGGAGCTGCTCCTGCTGGTGTCTCACCTCGGTAATTACCCCTCCGGCACTTATGGTGGGGAATATCTTGGGGCCTTGGAGAAAGTGGCACTGTGCATGCACGCGCTATCTGATGCTTCTCTGGAGGCAGAGGTGATAGGCACGCTGCTTCAGGCAGCCTCCAGGGACCACAGCACCCTGCATCCACCCATCCTCTCACGGCAGGCAGGACAGCTCCCACGCGAGGGTGAGTGGTTGGCGCATCCTCGCCCAGGGATACAGTGCAGGAAAATGCTCTAAGCCTGGGAGGGGTAGTCAGTCCCCGGTGCCAACCCTAGTGAGCTGTGCATCTCTACAGTGGCCAAGCTTCTGGAGGTGGAGAATCTAGCAATGACCAGGGAGAAACCAGCCTGTGTACCAGATAGCATCCTTATGCTTTCTTTCTCACCTGCTGTGTGTGTTGAGCACACCATGGATGTATTGGCTGTTCAGGTCGCTTCCTGAAGCCTGGAAATCCGTGGAGGGCAGGGGCAAGTTGATATCCCTGTCTTTTACCTAATTGCTCTACAGCATGCTGCTCCCCAGCTGGTTCCAACAGATCTGCTACTCACTGAGCTGCTCTAACCACCAGTGGGTGCCTGTCTGGAGTTTGCCCTCCTCCCCAGTCCTGAATGGGTCTCTATGGGGAACACAGCAGACAAAGGAGAAGGCAGAGGACAAGGTAAATTTTGAGGGCAATTGGTGGTATTGTCCCCTGCCAAAGTCATGTCACAGTCATGTAGGTTGGAAGGCACCTCTGGAGACCATCTAGGCCAGCCCCCTGCTCAAGCATGGTCACCTACAGCAAGTTGCCCAGGACTGCATTTACTTGGGTTTTGGATATCTCCAAGGATGGAGACTCCACAACCTTTCCGGGCAACTTGCTTGACCACCCTCATGGTAAAATATTTTTTTCTTTATATTGAGTCAGAATTTCCCATGTTCTGATTTGGAAAGTTTTCTGCAGAGCTGCTTCCCACCTAGTCAGCCCCAGCCTGTACTGGTGTGTGGGGTTATTCCTCCCCATGTGGAGGACTTTGCAGTCTGTGTTGACCCTCATGAGGTTCCTCTCAGCTCATTTGTCCAGGCTGTCAGGTCCCTCTGACCAGCAGCCCTGCAGCTGGCTGTGTGGAAGGGAGCCTACCATGGAGCGGCAGTCCGTGGGGATCCTGCTGAGCCCCCATGGGACTGGGTGTGTGGCAAGGAAATGGTCTTAGAGAGGTTGGCCTGCAAGGGGCAGGGGTGCATGAACGTATGTTTAAGCAAGTCCATGGCTTGAATGAGACTCAAGGAGAAAGGTGCATGATGGCAAGGCGGGGAGAAGAAAGATATATTGGGAGGGACCACCACTTCACACAATGGGCATACCACATAAACCTCATAAATTCAGTCCTGACAACTGTAGTTATTGTTTCTGAGTAAGTGGGAGGTTGGACAACTGTAGTTATTGTTTCTGAGTAAGTGGGAGGTTGTATTCTTAGTCTAGGTGATAGCGTCTTAAAATGAGTCCTGGCCCCTGTGTCACTGAGGGAGGGCAACAGAGAGGAGCGACTGCGCTGGTCTCCAGGTTTCTCTAATGATCCAAGCTAGGCAGTTGTAAGGGTACCATGTCTGCTGAGGCCCTGCAGCCTTGCTGCTAGTGGCATGAGGACTTGTGGAAGGGGACAAACAACCGCTGAAAGTCAGGACTTCCCCCTTCTCACCAGGGTTCCCAGACTGGCCACGAACTGCGGGGTTTTGTCCAGAAAATGACATACTGTTAATCAGATTATCTTGTGTTTTACTACTGTAATCCAAGCAACTGAGTGCACACTCTAATGGTAAAAGAACATTAATCTTGTGGAAGACGGATCCAGCATCTGTGGAGCTCTATTTCTTGCCACTTGCCGCCTTCTCTCTAGGGAACTTAACACTTGTACAATCCTTGCTTGTGTGCACTGGGTATCAGAATAGCTGTGCTGGCTGGATCCTGCTGTAGGACATTGCTGCAGAGAGCATCTCTGAAACCAGATAGGTCTGCATGACTTTGTCCAGCATCCAGCAAGCAGGTCTCTCTAGGAAATCATGACTACAGCCAGATAGCTCTGTTCGGGCATACTATTGCAAACAGAGCTCCCCCATATCTCTTTGCATACCTAGAACTTGTCTCTTGGCCAGCTGGCTATCTCTTATTTGATGTGCAGTTTCTAAGGAGTTAATTCTTATGTCCTTAACTTCCCTGTTCAGTGTGCAGAAAAGAGAGCGCTGGGGGGATGCAGAGTTAGTTATTGCATTCACCCAACTCCTTTGTAACCTCAGCCATGAAGTAACACTTAGTCAGTTTTACAGCAATCACATGCAGTCTAACTGGGGAGAAGCAATAAGAGGTTGGTTCAGCTGTGGGCTTTGCTTGCAATTATGAAAGACTTCCTTTGGGAGCTAAATGGGTATGTGGTTTTAATAGCTGAAGATTCTCCCAGGAGTTGGAAGGGCCTTTTTTTTTGTTTCTTTCTTTTAATAAAGACAACAGCAGCTGGAAGCATTTCCTTGAAGATAGCCCTTAGTGGTTTTCCTTTGCTGGGATTTTGTCTGGGGAGTGGGTGGAAAGGGTTTTCCCCTGCTGCAGGAGAACAAAGCATTTATAGAATGATATTTCTGAGCAGATTTAAAGGGATGTTCTGGTTTTATATAACTTCTGTGTTTAGCAGAACATAAATATTTTGGTGGAGAACGGTTATTGCACTGTAACGGTCTGACTGCCTCTGCCTTCAGTAAAAAGGACTGGCCTTTCGTTGTAAATACATGCTTTGCGTTACATACAAATATTACCCGGGGATGAGAACCAGGGGACACCCTCAGCTGGCTCTCCCGCTGCAGAGTTTGTCCTGGGCAGCGGCCCCGCAGGACCGACGCGATCGCGCCGCAAGCAGCTTTGACACCCAAAACCAAATACAAGCGGCGCCCGGGCGCGGCCGCCAGGGGGCGCTGCAGGAGCGCCGAGCGCGGCGGTGGGGGGTGGGGGGTGCGGAGCCCCGCGGGTTTCTCCCGGTGCCTGACAGTCTGTTCCTTAAATCGGGGTGCTTGCCTTCTCTCTCGCTGGTAAATTCGCGTYGGGTTTTTACAGGTTGGCTGGCTAAATGTCACTGACGGCAGAGCTGCCGCAGGAGCTGCTGAGCCCTCAGGAAATTTCAGGTTCTTTGATGAATTTGGGCTCTGTTTTCTACAGAGGAAAACATCGCACCCCCATTCGCTCCAAACTGTGAAACAGTAAATATGGCAAGGCCAACCCCAGTCCCCCCAAAATAATGACGTCAAGGACATTAAGAGTGACAGATGGGAGCAAATCAAGTCAGTTCCTTGTCAAGACAGAGGTTTGGGGAACAATTTGAAGAGTCAAATAAGTAGCCAGAAAAATAGCAAAATACATTCTTTCACAGGGTGTACTGGTGCTTAGCCCTGCATGGCAGTAGCAGCTTTGCCTCCTAACGGTGCCTAGGAAACAGCAACTTCCTTCAGTGAACGGCATTTGACATCAAAACCTCAAGACCGACCCTGGCTTTGCAATGGGCCTCCATGCACCAGGGATTTCCAAAGTCAGTCACTGGGGAGAACATACTGTTCGTGTGCCTGGTGCTCGCTGTGAGTCTGGGTGAATCACAGACATACTCCATTCAGAAAGCTCCCAATTGCTTACATGCGTATTTTAACTTCCGCTTGAAAACCAGACTGGAAACTGCTGCATGAAATAGGCAACAAATCTCAGATTTGTTTTCTTCTAACATTGAATAAGGACCTTCATAAAAGGAAGGGAACCAGAACCATCCTGAAAACTGGGTTTCCTTTGCTTTGCAGCCCAATAATCAGCTTTTCTTGGTACTGCCTGGCCTGCCCCTGAGCTGTGGGGGTAGATATCCACCTCACCCGTGACTTTTGGGTGGCTGGCTGGTACTCAAAAGATGCTTTCATGCTGATTGTATGAGTTAGGAGGCTCATATAGCCTATTGTCCAACTGTTTGCCTGAAAGCAGGCACTGCTCCTTCCAGAATGCCTTTGGTGGGTGCCGGTAGTGCCAATGAGGAGGTTTGTTACAGTCTTGTACGCTTTCAGGAGGAAACTGTTTCTGTGATGGAGCAGAGTATCAGAAGAGGTTACAGGAGATATGGGGCGAGTGGGCAGGTCCCACAGGAGGAAGCAGTGGGAGGGAAGGATATGCTTTATACGGGGAGGATTGAGAGTATTATGGTGGAGAGGGGGGAGTCAGTGGGAAGGGGAAGTAGGAGATATGGGAGTGCTTAATTTGTGGCTGATTGGGGAAACTGTGGTAGACAGGGTGACTGTGGCTGCTGTAGAAAGGGGATAGGGTGTTGGCCATGCTGGCAAGTTGAGTACGTTACTGCCCACGCCACTCACTTGACTGTGTCATCCTTGTAGAGCTTCATTTTCAGGTTTATGCAGCTCTTTTATTTCAGTTGTTCATTCCAGATCTGAGGGAGGAAATTACACCCCTTAACAGTTATCTCAACATGGTAGTCTTGAGTACTCCCTTGTTTGCAAACACCAGGACCAGAGCAGGGTTTTTCTATGTGTTGGTGGGTGAGTTGTTGGCACTGGGCAGAACTGGGAGCTCTAACAGTGTGGGAGTGGTCGTGTGAGGAGGACATTGGGCAGAATGGTCTGGCACCCTTTGCTGTGCCAGAGCACATTACAGCTTGTTGATTGTGCTGATACATCCTTTGATCCTGAAAACTCAGGTCTCCAAATCAGCCATTCCCAGTGCTCATGTCTAAGACATGAAAGAAAATGAAATAGCAAATGATGTAAACTGCTCCCTCCATCATACTGCAGAAGGGGACCTAGGCTGGTCTGGGATTTCAGCAGCTATTTGGGGCAGAGCCTCAATGTGGATGAACACACACCTTGTTGACATTCAGATCCAGGTAAGAGAATTGGTACTTGCTCATCCTTCACCATGGCAAAATCCACAGGGAGGGGATAACCAAGAGAGCTAACTCGTGATTTATTCCATCAGGAGGGAGGGCTGTTCCTCTCTCCCTTTTCCCTTTGTAAACTGCTTGGCTGTCCCAGTCTCTGCTCCCCTGTACCAGCCGCAGGGCTGGTGGGACCTCTCAGTGGTGCTGCACAGAAGCTGTGCACCCAGAACATCTCTGTGGTTTTATCTTTTCCCTCTTGAGTGTTCCAGCTCCCTAGTCTGCAAGAGAGAGTTTCAACAGAGACCATGAACAAATCCCAGCAGTTTTCATTGCTCAACTGACTTGTCTGCATCACAAGGTCCTACCAAGGATACATGTGATTTCTGAGAACTGAGCAAAGCACCAAGAGGATGGTCGTATGTCTTTGCTGTCAGTGCTTGATGTTACACTAGTCCAGTTGTGGCTAAACTCTGAACCAGTCAAGTTTATCTATTCAGTAATGCTGAAGGAAGCATTAAGGAAGAGAGAACGCTATGGGGAATACTCAACTTAGGAAAATCTTTTCTGCATTTCAGGGGCAGGAGAATCTTTCACGTGTGCTTAACACCAGGACCAGAGGCTGACAGGACCTCTGCCCCTTCTTCAGGAGCCAAATTGGATATACTCATGATGTGAATGTATTTTTATTGGCATTAGCACAGGTGCACCATTGTGTCTCAGCAAGGCAGAGGGGCTATTTTCAAACTGTTGATGCAAAACAAGCTGAAACAACAGCATCCATCAGACTACCAAATTGTCATTCACAAGAAGTATGGAGGCAATTTCTGTTTAGATAAAATTTGCTGGTAAGACAGCAATGAACACGAGATATTCAACGTTCTAATAAAATAGTAATGCTGCAAGCTCAGCGGCTCATGAAACATTTACAATCTGCAGCTAGTAAAGTGCAAACAAGAGATTTAAGCACCGCTGTTGCTAGATGGATGGAAACCAGTTAGAAGATTAGCTGGAAGATTATTCCACACAGGTTAGAATGAGGTTCATTAAATGCCTATCAGTTTTCTCATTTGCTGTAGGAGACAGAGAGGGCTGTAGGATTGCACCTGTTGAAGCAGTGCCCATCTTCAGCGCCYGTGTTAAGCCAAATGAGCTCTTCTCTTTGGCTTCTAGTTTCTTTTGCTTCTCTTGTTTCCCTGCATCAGGAGTTTTCAGGAGCATATTACCAGAGCACTTGCAGGTTCCTGTTCTTTATATGGGAAACTAATTAGGTTCCAGACTTGCAGTGGGCTCTGGAGGGGGGGATGAAGAAGAGGGCACAGTTAGTAGCCACAGAGCTCTCCATAAGTTCAGGGTAAGAGGTGTAATTAAGGATACTTCAGTCACTTCAAACCCGGGTAAAAATTACTCACCAGGCAGATGATTTTATCCACTGTTTGTTTGGTTTTTAACCTTTGCTCTGACACCATTTTATCATGGGCTACAGTARATTGCAATCATTACTGTCATACCTAAAGTCCTTCTCCACAGCTCCTTTGCAAATTAGAGGTTAAAAGAAGGGTGGTGGATAAGATCAGACAGGGAAGCCCCCAGATGCCTGCCTTCATGTTTCCCGCGTTACTCTAGTCAAGTCATTCTGATTCTTTTCTAAGCAGTTCTTGTGTAAAACAAGCAGCCCTTGCTTTTTGGTCTCTTAGCTGTACAACAGGGCTCATTCACCAGGCTACTCTGCTTCTTTTAAATCTGGCCCATAATTATTACAATTTGCATTTTAAGAAGAAACCCTGAGGCTTCCTGGACCACTGAGTGTGTGAGAAATTAGGGGGGAAAAACAGTTTTTAGGCAGTAAATTGTCTGAGGGAGGAATCATCTTTTTCTGTGTCCAGGGTCCATGAACAATGTAACCTGTGAAATGTCTGTGCCTTTTTAACCCTTCAGTAATACAAGCAATAGCAATAATAGACTTGGGATTCCTTGGTGAAATCCTGATCCTGTTGAAGTTAAGAAGTGCTCTTAGTCCTTGTTACAGGCTGTGCCTGTCATGAACGGTAAGATTTCACTCTGTGTACAGAGATACGATATTCTCACAAATACTAACAGGTTTTGACTGGCAAGATGAGACATGTCTGCACTGTGTGTGACAACGGAAAATCACAGAAGTATTTAATTTGAAAAATTCAGATCCGTGTATTTTAGGACTATTCTCAACCCAGAAATATATAGTAATGTCAATAAATCCTAAAACGGGAACCAATCCTGCACCCAGTTTCTTGAGCATGCTTCTGAGAGTAATAGTTGTAGAAGAGGTCCCATGGGTTTGGGTGGTGAGGGTGAGAGAGAAAGGTGGGGAACTTCTATAATGGACAGCAAAGAAGGTAAACGCCTTGTGCTTTTGGAAACAAGCATAGATCCTTCTTAAGCTCAAAGGAGATCAATGTTTGGATGGCAGATCAAGTTATTAATGACAATTCTATGAATTGTTGCAATAAATAAGAGTAGTTCGGGTTGCTAAATGTAAGGGATGGAAGTTTCTGAAATAATTCAGTTGCCAGCAGTATGAGTGGTACAGATTGTATCTGTACTCATGGTGAGGAAACAAACTTGCAGAGGTAAAGCAAGCAGATGCACTGAAGCTGAAACAATAATCATAGAATCATAGAATCATTTAGGTTGGAAAAGACCTTCAAGAGCATCGAGTCCAACCATAAACATAACTCTGCCAAGTCCACCACCAAACCATGTCCCTACGTGCTATGTCTACACATCTTTTAAATACCTCCAGGGAGGGTGATTCCACCACTTCCCTGGGCAGCCTGTTCCAGTGCTTGACAACCCTTTCGGTGAAGAAATTTTTCCTAATATCCAATCTAAACCTCCCCTGGCACAACTTGAGGCCATTGCCTCTTGTCCTATTGCTTGTTACTTCAGAGAAGAGACCGACACCCACCTCGYTACAACCTCCTTTCAGGTAGTTGTAGAGAGCGATAAGGTCTCCCCTCAGCCTCCTTTTCTCCAGGCTAAACAACCCCAGTTCCCTCAGCCGCTCCTCATAAGACTTGCTCTCCAGACCCTTCACCAGCTTCGTTGCCCTTCTCTCTGGACACGCTCCAGCACCTCAATGTCCTTCTTGTAGTGAGGGGCCCAAAACTGAACACAGCATTCGAGGTGGGGCCTCACCAGTGCCGAGTACAGGGGGATGATCACTTCCCTACTCCTGCTGGCCACACTATTTCTGATACAAGCCAGGATGCTCTTGGCCTTCTTGGCCACCTGGGCACACTGCCGACTCATGTTCAGCCGGCTGTCAACCAACACCCCCAGGTCCTTTTCCACCAGGCAGCTTTCCAGCCACTCTTCCTCAAGCCTGCAGCGTTGCATGGGGTTGTTGTGACCCAAGTGCAGGACCTGGCGCTGAGCCTTGTTGAACCTCATACAGTTGGCCTCAGCCCATCGATCCAGCCTGTCCAGATCCCTCTGTAGAGCCTTCCTACCCTCAAGCAGATCAACACTCCTGCCCAACTTGGTGTCGTCTGCAAACTTACTGAGGGTGCCCTCGATCCCCTCACCCAGATCATTGATAAAGATATTACAAAATATCTTTATCAATAATGTGAGGGCAATGATCGCAATGTGATGRCAGTAAAGTTCAGGCTTTGGGAATTTTGATGTTATTACCAGCTTAATTCCTTTCAGGAGAGAGAAATATGGAGGGAAGGATAAAATAACCTGTATTCTTGTTGGCTGTGGACTGTGGAAGGCTTAGCATATAGAAGGTCAATAAACTTTAAACAAAATTAGTAAATAGCTTCTTAGGGTGAAGTTACAGAGATTTTGAAAGTAGCATGGCTGAAGTTATCATTTTAGCATCTCAGAAACAGACCTGTTTTAGGGAAGAAGAGAAGACTTGGAAAAAGCCAGAGGCACATAATGGTAATAAATTCAAGTACTTCTGAAAGTCAGTACAGGCCTTACAGTATTCTTCTCATGCTGTATTAGCTGGTCATCCTCTTATAAAACATTGCATTAAGGAAATGCAAATGAGAAGGAAACAGGCAACTGAGTAAACTGTGGAATCTCTGTTATTTAAAAGCACTGAAGAACTGAACTGAATTTTGTTCCTGTTGTTGAAAAGTAATTGTCATGAAAAATGAAATGAAAACATGAATGATATTTTTTAAAAWAATTATAAATTTAAAAAATRATTTTCACTGAATTTTTAAAAGTTTTTAAAAACTTCATGTTGTATTTGTTGCTGCATTTGCAGTCTTCACTGAAAAATGAAAGCCATTTTTTCAAGCAGAAATGTGGCTGAAAATAAGCAAAATAGCCAGCAAACTTTTTGTAATGTTATGGAAAACAGGACTTCTGGCCAACTCTATTAACCTGATTAGGTCAGAGTAAACAGAAAGGTGAAGTCATTTATTACAGCCACGTGTTCTTTAACTCTGTCTTGCAATTACAGTGACCTGTGATCCAATCCCAGCAGCGGTTTTCCAGCTGTAGCTGAACTTTTCCTGAACACAGGACAACTTGGATAAAACCAAATASGTCTCTCCTGCTTTCAGGATTCAAGCTAGATCTCCATGAAGTGTTGTACCACGCTGTGTGGATCTACCAGTATGTTGAGTTCTACCTCCCAGGTGTCTGCATAAGGCATCGATAGAAATGTTTTTACTCCCTGAACTCCCAAATCACTTTGGAGGCTGGGACTGATAAATCTAAAATCCCCAAATTGAGCAAAGTAAAACTGAGTACCTTTAATGGTGTTTCTTTGCCTACCGGACATTGTCTCTTGCTAGAGRAGGCTTGCGAAGTTCCTGTGTTTGATCTCAATGAAACCAAACAAGCTCCCCCTCCACAGGGCTGTTTCTTAGTGGTTTCACTTCCAAACTTCTGGAAGAGAGCAATGAAGATAATTTTTTAACTTTCCACATTTTAAATTATGCAAAACTATCCCAGAATTTAGGGGCAATGCTGCTTGGCAATGGTGCTGACRCAAGGACGCGGGGACCAGCCTCATGAAGGACCAACTAAATCACACCAACACTTCACAGGGATTTCCAAGGAAAAGTCTGCATATGCACTTTAAATGCTTCACATTTCTCTGAGCTTACTTTGAAATCTGATAGCCAAACCATAAAGCTGTATCTCCTGCTCTTAGCTATTATTATTACTGCTACCAATATTACTGATATTAATAGTAGTAGAAACTTCTGGCATAGGCTGTGGCAAAGTAACTCTAATTTCATCCTATGAAAACCTTATACAGCTTCCTTTTAAATGAATGGTATTTTGGTCAGTCACTCAAGTGAGCGTGCATAAAGGCTATCTTTAAAAGCAGAATGTTGTCAGCATACAGCAGAGGGAGTTTGTCTCCTCTGCTTAGGGCAAGCAGGCTACCTGTGTAATTATTTCGTTAGTGAGGCTGCATAAAACTTCTATTGCATTTAATTCAACACAAAACAATTTCTATATTTCATGTCGTGGGTAGGAATGAAAATGGAGATAGTTCATCAATGCTGATATGTGATATAAAAAGAGCTGAGAAGCCAAGGGTATGAGAGTGCATAAAAATGTTTTGTGTCCTGACCAGTACATTGCTTAAAAAAAATTTTACAATCAGCCCCAATTGTTCATTCTTCCCATGCAGAAGATACTCACATATTCATTTTTAAAAGGGCAAATCAACCATAATTCAGTTTATAAACTGTGAAGCTGGTTGCGAATGTCTGGATGAATATTCATTAGAATCTCTTAATCTGCCATCGACTGTGATTCATTAGGCATATGTAAATATCACTCACTTTAATTGCCCCTAAACTGACTTAACATAATATTGTCATTAGCAAATTATTAGTTATTTGTGTAACTAATGGTACATTATGGTGTACACGTTAAATCGCCAAATATATGATTACAATTATGATGATGTTTTATGCTGGGTGCTTTGTAAACTATTTGATGAAATATAATGGAGCCAAATCAAATCTGGTATGTTAATGGGACAGTTGTGGAACTTTATTATTATATTTCTACACCTTGGTGACTGCTGTAATACATGAGTCTTTACCCTACCCCGTGCTTCGATGGATTAGGGATCGGCTTTGCTTTCCTTTCCACATCAGAGGCTGGTGTGACATTCCCACGCCTGCTTACCCCTTGTTTTACCTAATGAACTCAGTTCCAGTTAATTATTGGTGAAAGTGCCCTAGGTTGCTGTGGTAAGAGCTTTTCACTGAATGGCCAAGGGGAGGGAGCTGAGAAGATGAGCTTTGCAGCGTGAAGTGTTAAAGGGCCTTGCTGGAGAGCGCTGGTGTTGAGGTAGCAGCACAGGACAGGCTTTCCTCCAGTGCCCGTAACCTGCTTAATTTTCCGTGGTCTATTCATATATGGGGGTTTTGTATTTTCCCTGCCTCTTAACTCACTGACTCTTACGCATACATGCGATGAGAAGTCTTGCGGGGATTGTCTGACCCACCCACTCTCCAGCATTTCCCATCGTTACACATCGAGCAAGCAGCTTTAAAGAAGCCAAAGTTATGATGGCGAAGCCTGCAATTAGCGTTGTTAAAAGGTTTTTAATTACAAGGCTAATAATAACAGGAATTCGTTTGTGCAAAAGGGATGAACGGTGTCCTCAAAGTCTTTTAGTGGGTCTTGTGTTTAAATGTATTTATAAGCGTGTCAATGTTTATAGTCCCAGGAAGTTAAGAAAGGGCCAGTTCCTGTTGCCGCATATTTATTCAAGATGCATTTCATAAGACAGTTTCTTTCTTTCTTTAAAAAGAGCTTATTAAGGCACATTTACTAGGAACTAATGAAAAATGTAATGAACGTGGATCTGGTCACAAATTAATACGAGGCCTCTGAAGGAACATCCTGCATCACTACGGGGTTCTCCAGCCGTTCCCATCAGCTGTGCTGCTCTGCCTGGGACCTCGCACCTCAGGTGCTGCAAGTCGAACTGTACCTGCAGTCAGTAGCATGGTGGCAAGTTCTATCAGGTATACTTTCAGCCTTCCAAATCAAATAAGACACTTAACTGTAAGTTGAATAGATGCAGATGTCAGGAATGTTGAGGGAACTTCTTCACTGAGTTCAAAAGACTTTGGGACAGATGCAAAACATCACATGTTAAAAAAATGGACAAAAGGCATGGGAAACGGGTGCTGATGATGCAAAATGGAACTATCACATCGGAAACCTGGTTCAGAGGGCTTTATTTACTTGCAGTGTTGACTAAACTTAACTAAAGCTGTGGCTTTCCACTGATTCAGTTAAAACAGTGCAAAAAGCACATGGAAATTATTTTGATGTGACCTAGATTGTATTGATTTAACTTAATTCAGTGAGAAACAGATTTATGCTAAACCACCAAAAAAAAACCCATTTGGAAAACGAAGTAAAAGATCTCACATGGGATTGTGTACTAATTTAATGGAAATAGCCCATATTCTTATGCAGACATTCCCTAAAATTTGCCAATTTTGGGTGTGACCCCACTCCCAGGCATACAGCAGCCCTTTGGAACTAATCAAGAGAGTTCAGATACTGTTGAGTGGGTATTTGCAAGAAACTCATGGCAAATTAATTGCAGAATAATTCACATAAATTATTGTCTGGGTAATTTTGAATAATGAATCAAGCAGGAGAAAAGGACACATTATTACATAATTTGTTCAGTCCTAATAGAAACATTAATAATGCTCAATAAGGGTAAAATAAATTGCACTTAGAGATTACTTAGCCCTATCTCAAACCTCACTGAAGGCATCGGGAAYGCTCCTCTGTGTCTGGTATGGGCAGAATATGAAAGAGAGAGAGAAGCAGAAGACTGACTGGGAGATGGGCTGTGGTAACAAATGTATTTCCAAGGCAGATATAAATGTCAGTGGGTGATGAGCTCTTCAGGGAGGGCAGCTGGCAAACCGACCTCCAGTTCTGTCCTTTGACGACCCCATTCCAGGATCCGCTGAGCTCTACAGACTGTCCCTAGGATTTTGGGAGCTTGCTCCTGAGGGCTGGAAGCTTTTGGAGGGTGGAGGAGGGAGAAAGGAAATGGCCCTTGGGGTCATGCGTGGTGCTGCCATGCGGGACCCCACACCCACTTCCAGCTCTGTCACTGCAACGCTGGAAAACCTTGGATGGATYAAACTTTGCTTCTCCTCCTGTAAAGCAGAGACAGTGGTGGGAAAGAGGCATAGGCTTGCGGGTGCAAAATAAGCTGGTTTGAGAAATTCCAGGCAGCAGCTGTGAACTGTACATCTGAAATAATCTGGGTTAACTTTTTTGGAGGGTTTTCTTCCTGTGTGGATCATTTTGTAGATCTGCAGCCATACCAGCAGTTGCATCGGTGCCWCAGAGGGAGAGGGCATCATCAGCACGAGGGCAGGGGCTGAAATCTCTTTCAGGAAAGGTATGTGGGGCTGCTTTGTAGGAGGCCTACTTAATCAAGAGCTCAGATAAAAGTGAATCAACTGTGGCTGAGTTCACATGTAGGACAAGAAGTTTGCATTGATGTTAGTTGTTAATTAAAAAGGAAAACAAAGATACGATGTTTTTATTATGTTAGAACATTTGGGTTGCTTGTTAGAATTSTTTCGGGTTAATAAACCACCTGCCAGATTAAAATGTAATAATAATAAAACCACCATAGTGTAATGATTAAATATGATGTAAGGTTGATTTTAAATATGAGTGCTTACAGCACCGGTAAGAGGTACACACCTGAAAAATGTACTTATCAGTAGGAAGAAAAATGCCTGGGAAACAAACATGTAAAATAGATACCGTAAAACATAAATGGCTTGCTGAAATAGGAGCATTAAAAGAAATTTTCCTGAGGTGATGCAGTATGTTACCAGCTTCCTGGAGTCACCGGCCTGGGTTAAAAAGAGAAGCAAGATGCCTTGAAGGAAAGCAATCACTTTGATCCCAGCAACAGCAGTACTTTAGCTCTGCCTCTTGCTTTCTGCTGAGGAAGGCATGGGAATTTCTGCAGTAGGTTCAGGTTATGTGACACACCCTTGCTCATCCACTTGCTCCTGGGGGAATAATATTCACAAGACATTCATTTCAGTCAGAGGACAGGGCTAGCTGCGTGTGTTAAGGAAGGCTCGAAAGGCTGACGTGGCTTAAGTGGGTTCTTACACTGACCTCCTGCTCACGGGCAGGAGCTGGAAGTCCTTGTTAGGCACCTCCTCCCCTCCCACCTACCTCTGTCTCACTTGGAAAAACTTGGTTTGAACTCTTAGAAGGGACTGTAAGCCTTCAAAATCTTAAAAGTACATTTTACCTTACTGGTGCATTTGGAGGACACCTGCAGGAGCCCGCTTGTTGTTGTCCCTCTCAGGCGTTAGACACATCAGTGCTAACACCACCATGGTGGTTCTTGGAGGTGCTTCTTCCCTTCTTGGAGGAAATTTTCAGCCACTAAAGAAAGCCAGTGTGGCAGTGCCTTGGAAGAGGACATATCTCACTTACCCATGTCCAAAAGCATATGCATAGGCTGAATCTGACCACATTTGTAGGACGGGCAATGACAATGCCTCAGACGTCTAGAGGCAGGTAAGTTTGTGTGCCATGTAGAGGCATGGATGATTGTGGGTGGGGAGAGAGTTGGGGGAAAGATGAACAGACTGGATAATTAAATGAGACTTAGATTGCTTTGGATCCTCACTATGATGGGCACCTCCTGTGACTCGAATGGTCTTCAAAATAACTTAGGCTGCCTCAGCACATGCCAGCTCAAGCCAAGGTGCCATGTACACACAGCCCAGAATTTCTCCTTGTTCTCTCCTATTTTTTATACTAGGGCTTGCAAAGGGATCTCCTGTTATACCAAGGCTCTCCCCAGGTCCTGCAAAAGAGGTTTTGACTCCCAAATCTGTATGGGACTTTTAAAATCCCTTTAGGCTGCTCCAGTCACCTCCTTGGTTTATAGGTTCCCGACAAGATAAGAAACCATGCTCCCTGCTATTGCACAGGAAAAATATCCAGCTTCTAAGGTCTCTTTTGTAAGAAAAATATCTGACCTGCGCCTTTTCCGTTGTGCAACTTTTTGTGATACTATGCTACATGGCGGTGAAATGGTCTGGATTAAACATACTCCTAAAATATGCACAGAACTGAAAAATTACCATGTGGATTGACACCATGTCTGGGGAACGTCTGCTGCAGTTAGTGGAGAAGGTATGGAGCGAGGACATGACCATGTGTTAAAGACCTGCTGGTGCTTTCAGTCCTTGGCAAGCAGGTGGGAGGAAGCAGAGGGGTACTGCTAGGACTGCAGTGCTTGCCACCAGGGTCTCCAGGATGCCTCCGGCTTCAAACCAGCTCTCCAGAGCCAGTTTCTGAACGTGTAAAATCAGGACAATGATATTTTCTTGTTTTTGTAAAGCACATCTTTCAGATCCATGGGTTAAAAGTACAATATAAAAGCTGCTCATTATTATAATGATCCTTTTCGTTAGTACACATGCATAAACATCTAACTTCAGGTTGCTTTTAATGATGAATACTTGAAGTGGCAATGCAATGGCTGTTGTAGTCTCTACAGAACTTGCCATTAATCTAAGAAATTAAGACATCACCTTAAATGTATGCCCATCATGGAAAATGTGCACCAAGGTCCACAGTTTGGCTTAGGAAGAAATCTTTTGGGAGCCAAACTTGCAGGCCTTACAGATACAGAGACTGTGCCACCACCATCACACCGCTTACCTTGTCTGATCAGACAGAAGAAGGGGTCTGTGTGCCCAGGGAGTTTGAATCACACACAATCAAAATCCATTAAGTTGCGATACCTTCAAACCCGTAATTGCTGCAGATTAGAATGCAGCAGAGAACTTTGCATAATGCCAAGAGGTGACCTTTTTTCCGAGGTGCTCTCGTGCGATTGTTAGGACCTTGTAACAAATGCCTAGCACCATTTAACGAAGGAATGACATATCTCTGATATGCAAATTTTTACAGCGCAGCAATTAAGCGGTTTAGAATTTTACGACAGTGTTTGGGCTTTATACAACAAAAAAAGGGCCAATAAAGGGCTGTGATGGATGGGCTAATCCCCACTGGAAATATACCATGTAATCTTGTGGAGACAATGCATTATGGATAGCATTGTGATTATTGGTTGTTAATATCTCCCCCTCCTCCTCCTTCCCCCCTCCCCTCCCCCCCCGCCCCCCACTCCCAGCCCTGATGAAAACTGCATGGCTGCCACATTGTCGGGGGCACAGGCCTGGGATACAGATGGGAAAGTTGGGCCATTGCAATCTGCTGTGCGCACGGTCGACAGTGAAAAGGGGGCTTGCGGCGAGGCAGCTTGTCAGCAGGGGACAGGGCTGGGGGCCATATGCCTCTCTTCTTCTCCCTTCTGTCGCCGTGTCTGCTGCCGCATCCTGCTGTCGGGGGACACTTTAATGATGAACATGTTTTAAACAGTTTTGCTTACCTAGCGACAGCTTTTCAGGGAGGGGGGCCTTAATTAGACACCTTCCGCAGTTTTGGTAGGTTGTATTTTTACACAGGCATCCGTCCGTCCATCAGTCCATCCGCTGCCCTCCCCCCTGCAGCCGGGTGCTGGATGCAGCTGCGATCCCTGCTTCTCGCTGTCCTCCACCCGCCACAAAGGGCACATCGCTTTTACTCCGCGTGCCACTAGCTGGCCATCGCTCTCCTTGTTGCTTGCGATTATCATCTGAAGTCTGCCGCGGAGCTGGCGGAGGTGTTTGTACCTGAGCGTGTGCTTCATGCGCAGAATTTGCATGGTTTCAAGCGTGGCAAGGAGAGCCATGAGAGGGGCTGATCCTGAAGTGGCAGGACGCCTGCCTCAGAAACGTGATAGCAAGATAAATGCTGGGAATTTTAACTCTGTTTTTAAAAGCAGCTTGTAAAATTAAAAGGAAAAAAGATCTCTGATTGCTGTTTGGAGTGCCAAAGTAAAGTAATTTAAAGCTTGAAGTCACTCTCTTGCTACTTGTTCACTGTCCTAGGGAGTCAAATAAAGCTTGTTTTTTACCTTTTTTCCTTGATCTTTTATACCCTTGGTTAGAGCTGCTACTGCTGTACTTTTTTTGGAGAAGGGAATAGGGTCTGGGGAAAATGCATTCTGTCATTGGTTTAAAGGTTTTTTCAGATGATCAGAAATTCCATCAGTATATGTTGTGGTCAAAGTTAATAAAGATCAATTTTTTAAAAAAAAAAATTGTGACCTGTTTGCCCTTCCTGTGGAAAACCCCTTGGCAGGGAGGTTCTGGGAAGCAAAACCAGCATGGGGATTCCCTGGCAGGGCTCCTTAAACTGGCAAGCCTGTGGGGCAGGGGGAAGGGGAGGGGAAGTAGGTTTGCCAGGGCAAATACAATCCCTCCAACAACACAGAGGCCTTCCACCAAGTGTGATCGACCCCTAGGAACTACAGAAAGCAGAACAATTTGTGTGGAAGAAATTGTTTCAGCACTAGCTCTGATTTCCCATAATCTCTCCTAAAGGAGAGGCCCTTTCCCTAAGAGCATCCAGCCCTCATGCGGAAGAGAAGACTCCCCTCACCCCTGCCATTAGGCTAAGAGGGGCCCTAGGCAGGCATTGTGGTGTGCCCCCCTTCTTTAGGCTCTCAGAGATCTGTCTTGTTGCTTAATCACTAAGTTTTCCCTGCCCTCTCCCTGGCTATTTCAGCGAAAAAAATATTGAGGACAACAGCTGAAATAAACAGCTGGATAGCCAGATGGATGGATGGGTAGATAGCTGGATGGAGGGATACACAGGGGGGGAGAGAGAGAGGCAGGCAGGCAGGCAGGCAGATATTGTTGGGAACTGTGTATGGACGTGGATTTTAGCCATCAAACAAGTCCTTTGCTGAGCTGGGAACAGTCAACAAGAGCTGTCCTGCTTCAAACCTCACACCCCAAATGAAGCTAAAGCACTTCTTCTGAACCCAGCACAGGAGGCTAATTCCAGTCATGAGAAACAAAACGTTATGTCACACAGTCAGTTTATTACAGGATGTGCCAAAACAAAAATCCTGCATAGCTAGTGGTTTGAGAATAACAAGTTGGCAGCATAAATGGGAAACTCTTGAAACTTTGGGCTTTTTTTGACTGTTTAAAATTGTCTTTTTCCACAAGGTGACAAATATATTTCCTGAAAGGGTCCATTTCTCTCTACAGCACGAGGGAGCTGATCAAAGGAAAGGAAGCGCTTCCTAGCAGTGAGTCTGTCTGGCTTTGAAGGAGCGACATAAAAGAAGTGAGAGAGCCCTTGTAATCTTCATGATTTAAAATATGGCAGAACATAGACAACTGCAGCCCCTCATAGGACAGGCAAGAGGCTGTGCTAGGAGAAGGATGAGTAAGCCATCTGAGTAGTAATTTCCACTTTGTCCCTTTCATTCCTGTGAGGAAGAGCCCCATCGCGAGGCACTGCAGTTCCTACCAGTGGGGAAAAGGGCCCCAGGCAGGTTAGCCACTTTGTCCTTGGGAGACCTTGACCATGCTGCCTCCCTCCAGCTGCTCACCTGGACAGCTTGGTACTTGGCAAATGCCTAACTTAGTCTTCATCTGAGTCAAGATTATGCCTCTATATCGTTCTTGGTTGCTACAACCCAGTGTCCAGCTCCTCATACGAGGGATAACTGACCATCTGGCATGGGGCACCGCTCACTACTAGTTAGCAACTCGGCATTCCCACAATGGCAAGGGTAAAGTAGTGAAACCTGGGAGCAATTACACGTATCTGATCCTGAATGGAGATGGCAGAATTTGGTGATATTCGGTGTTCAGTACAAATACTTAGTGGCACCCAGGTCATGGCACTGATGGGAAGCCTTCCCCTCGCTGTCATCCGTGTGTTGGTACAAGCAAATGCTTGTGTTGGCAGTGTAGTACAGCTTCATCGATTATAGCAGTAAGGGATCAGAGAGGATGGTTGGTACTTGTTTACAGTAACGGAAGTACTAACCAGGGAATCCCAGACAGCACTACCTTAGAGATGTCTTTAAGGATGGCAACAAAAATGAAGCTGTGACATTAATATTTCCTGTTGCAAAATGGTAATATAAAGACAAGAATGCTGTCCAGCTCCTTGGCTCCCTCAGCTGCTTGGTAACTTCCGTGAAACTTTTGCATTAGGACTTGAATACCTAGAGCAGAGAAATGGTGAGCCACCGTGCCTGAATCTTCAAGGAAAAATCATCTTTTATCTGAATCTAAACAGAAGTGAACTGCAGAGTGATTAAACTTATGCATCCTTTGGAGACAGACAGATATCTTCATGAAGTTAACTGATGGTTTTTCACAAAGTGTCAAGACTGTTTGTGAAGTGAAAAAATGTTACCTACAAGGTGCAACAGGTATCCTCAGTTTAAAAAAAAGCCACCCAAACCCCAAACCCAAGGCCASAGAGGATCAGGTTTCCTGAAGACTTTGCTAAGGTTAAAAGCTCTCAAAGTGGCTTTTGTTTACAAAGTTGCAGTGATTCAATCATGGAAATTATCTGAAGTCGTCACATGAGATTGCCTCTTTTCTTTGCTCTAAAGTGCCTTGAAAGACAACTAGAAATTAAATGAAATCATTTCCAGACAGTACTTTGGAAATCACTGTCACAGCAATCGCAAGTCACAGGTCACAAGATGACATGCAGCGCTAGAAAAAGGCGAGATCGCTCATTTTGGTAATCTTCATGTAATAAACCTTAATATACATACAAATCCCATTTCTACCAAGATACGGTACACCTGCATCTTCAGTTAGCTTTGCTTTGTATTTTTCACTCTTGCATTTTGAGCAACCGGTAGATGTCATTACATCACAGTTTCGCTTGCTCTTCTCAAGTGTGCATGAATCCACTCTTCTTTCCTTGCTGAGCAAGACTTGGGATGTCGGGAGGGTTAACTTCCATGATGGTGGTTGCAGAGAAATGATTGTTTCCACAGTCTTGAATAACAGAAATGTATATAGGTGAAATGGGTTAGACAGATCAGACCTGAGACATTTTCAGTGCCTCAAGCCAAATGAAGTATTTCCTATTTGAATTATGAGCAATATAATTTTAGGCGTTATCACATAACAATGTCAGTGCTGACTAAAAACACCATCTGTCATTCCAGTGCCTGAACTACAGTGCTGGCACAAGGTCATACCAAAAGTGTGTTGTGCTTTTTTGAGGACCACAAATGTGGACTAGACTGTGACCACCAGCTCCTTCTATTTCTAAGACAGCAAGGAAGGTGGCTATTTCAAAAAGAGATTGAACATAAATCAGTGTGTTTTCTCAGGTCAGTTGATTTTTATTAAGGGTTATTAGAGTGTTACACCATTACTCACGCTGCCACCCTGAGAATAACAAAAGTCTAAAAGAAAACCTAGGAAGGAAGATCAAAAAGTCTGGGGCTTTCCAGATCCCAGAGATTATAAATAATATGTTTTGGTTTAAGAACAAGCAAATAGCAAATATGAAGAAAGCTGTAATGAGGCCAGGTTGGTAACACCTCTTTCTGTAATGGAAAGAAAGATGGCAAATTCAGCACTAACCAACAGTTAAGTTCTCCCAGAATGGTGTGGGAGATGCACGACTTCATGTGGATTTCATTATCTCGGGACCCTGCCTAAGAGTCTGCCAGAATAATGATACAAATAAGAACAATCTCTTGGGTTACAATGACAAAAATTGAAATAATCATGAGTTTCTAATTCAAAACATAAACTAATCTCTAAATCACTGAAACTGCAAAATAGCAAGTAGGCTATTCCTCTAAATGTTTCTCCAGGCTTTTTTTTTTGCTGTGTTGTATAAGAGGGGATAGTGGGTCACAGTATCCAGTAATCTTACCTAGTYTGATAATTTATGTGCGCATCTTGATCAGATTTGGATCTGTTCATCTTTCATATCTGTATGTTGTTCTGAAAAACAAATCAGTAACTTTAATATCCTGGTGATTTGGGGCAGGCTATTACAGACTATCTGATTCTGGTGGTATCACTCAAAGACTCAAATACGACCCAATCTGTATGTGTTGGGGAAAAAGGAAACAGGTTGGTGGTCATTTTTATCAGTGCAAAAATGGAGCTTTTAGCTACAACATTGCATCAGGAACGTTTTCCTGTTTCCTTTTACCTGCATCAGGTTTTCTTTGGTGTTATGTTTGGGGTATTATGTAATTATGTTCACAAAGTTACTGTAGGATTTTAATTACAGACAAGAAGGATAACTTCATTGCAAGCCAACAAACTTCATTATATTTTTAATTCATCTTTTGATGTCTCTCAATTACTTCATGTATCTGGAGTCAGTATTGTTGCCTTCCCTCCTCCACACTGGAGGAAACACAATTTATCATTAGGATTGTGGATAAGACAACTAGCTGGGGAAAAGTGACAAAATCATGTGAAGACAGAGTTTTAGCTCAGGTAAATTCCCACAGTTCCCACTAACATCACGTGTAAGCTGGGACGAAGACGAAAAGGGTAAGGTAGGGTTTTTCTGAAAGAAGACACTAAGGCACAGTGAGGTGAGTTAACCACAAGGTGGGATGAAGACGTGGAGGCTGAAGTGGATGCCAACATCCTGAAGGAAAGCYGGGCCAGCTGAGAAAGGCTAAACTGCAGCACTCAGATTTCTTTACTTCTGAATAAGAGCGGCCGCATGATGATTTAATGCTCTTAGATTTATGCACTCTAATTTCTTGCACTTCGTTAATTTGTCTCATGTTCCTGAACGTTCAGTGTCTGCCGCGCTTAAACGGCTCATTTTTCTCTACCTTAGTCACAACCGGGTGACAGCCATGGTGGCAGAGCGGCAGAGAGGCAGGGCGGTGATGGATGGCAGGGAAGAAATGTGAGGGGAAAAGGACCGGGGAGCGCGGAGCGACGGGTGGGAAGGCGGAGGAGCATCCGCCTGCTCCTGCATCCCCCGCTCCCCGCTCCCACCTGGGGGGACCAGGGCTCTGGCCTGCCACAGGGGCGAGGGCACCCTGCGAGCGGAGGTTGCCCACGGATGTGCTGAATCTGTTAGCGAGGCCATAAGCCCATGTAGTCAATAGATGGCACTGCTTGGTTTAGTGTTAAATTTTTGCGGGTTTGGGAGGAAAGGCGGGAAGTTGCCGGAGTTAGCAGCTTAGCCGGGCTCAGCTCTGCCTCCTACGACTTTATTTAAGTAGTTGTTATTAAAACCAACAAGCAAAGCCAAAAAAAAAATGGGGCTTGTTTCCTCCCCACAGTAGTGGAAGTGGGCCAGCCTGCGGGGAGCACAGCAGCATCAAAGCGCAGTGGGTGACGACCTTCTCTTCCCTGCATAGGTGAAACCACAGCCCCTGATTTGAAAACAGCTCCTTGACTCCTGCGCGCTGATCCGCTGGGAAGTGTGGAGCATTGGGCAGGTCCCGAGGGCTGGTCCAGGGTTTGTGACTGCCGTTGGGCTGCTGGGCACAGGAGTGGGGCAAGATGTCTGCTGAACTGGTGGGGCGACCTGCAGGCAGCTGGGGGAGTACGTGGACTTGTGAGCTGTTAACAGCCCACCTGAGTCAATGTGACATCCTCCGTCCTTCTGAGAAGGCTTGCTSCTGGCCCGAATTGACCAAGGATACCAAAAATGGGTGCAGTATCTGGAAAGTGTCTGCGTTTTTTTTCATTTTGCAAGAACTTTGCAAACTACCAAGTCAAAAAGGCTGGAAGAGTGTAACGGATATTTGGGATTGCCAGAGAAACTATCTATGAAGGGTCCATTTTATCCATTATTAGCACAGGGATTTTTAGCCTCCATTAGCACAGCCCAGTGCACTACACCCAGTTCACATGGCTGTGAACCTTTTCCCCACCTCACTATGGCTGCATCCACCCTTGCTAATGTTTGCTTAGCCATATTGCCCATGGCCAAAGATATCTTTTTTTAATGGATGCCTTCCCTAAACCTCACTTCTCCCGTCATTAGTATGGGCAGGCATAGCTTGATGAGGTAATATTTAATGAATAAAATTTAGGCAAAATTCATCTGGAAAAAGCAGCCTGTTTAGACGGTGACTGATTGATAAAACCATATTCATATACCCTGTACGGCAGGGACCTGCTTCCAGTCTATTTATTCTCATTTGTAGATGCTATTAAATGGCAAATATATTAAACCCATTCAACAAATCATTTGTGCCAGGGACTAAATACATCTAATACTATTAACATTATTTACTTTGCAGCAGGACCTAGGAGACCTTGTCAGAGATGGCACTTATTTTGCTAGGTGCTGTATGAATACAAAGGAAAAAAGGTGTTGCTGCTCTACAGGAATGTAAGAAAACTTGCAGGTTGGAAGTAGCTTGAAGGCAGCCTCAGAGAAACCCAAATGTGCTTGAAATCCCAAAGGCACAGCTAGCAGCTAGGTTTGGCCTTTCCTTCATTACAAAATGCTGGAGCAGCCCTGGACCCCACTCCAAATCACAGTGGTAGGCAGGGGGAGCTAGGAGGGGATCCCAGCCCTGGCTGGGGAAAGCCACCTTTGCAGGAGAACTGCTCGTGAGCTGAGTGGGAACAGATTGCATTTGTCATGTTCTGGGATTTAGTTTCCACACACAGTCTGGCGGGGGTTTTTACACAGTGTCGTTTGTGGGTTTATTCTGTGTACCTCGGAGTGGCAGGGATGAAATCAGGTTACGCCTGCTTCTTGCTGCAAAATCTAAAGGCTGGTTTTGCAGTCAGAAGGGGGTACTTATTAACAAGTTACACAGTTCTTATCAGGACTAGCCAGGAAGGCTGTGAGGCTTTGCCTCAGCTTTTTCGTATAATAGCCCCTCGTTGCAGGGCTTTTGAAAGCAGCAGTGAGAGATACTCCCTTGCAGAGAGGGTGAGGATTTTTCTTAAAGTTTTACCATGCTTTTACTCTGACAAACCCTGCTAGATGATGGTAATAACAAGCATTTCGTATACAGTAATCCTCCCGGGGTACAGCTGATGCCATGAGTGTGAGATGGTAAGGGCTTTGGCAATGAATTCGCTAAAGTTCATCGCAGATTAGAGCAACAGGAAAATTAGTGAAGTTATAGCACAAGAGACAGATAAGTAAAGCTGAACTCAAAGGCAGGGATTTTAGTTACAATATTTAAGAATATGTTAGTACAAGGAAAACTGAAAGGTGGTAATGCTGCATGGGTGGAGTCCTGCTGAAGTTAGCAGCACCAAGCAGGATGAGAACAACAGTTATACCAGGGCCTTCCTTACAACTTTGGCTCCAATGTTGCTGCCGCTGGTGTGCAGAGTTAGCTGGCAGGAGAAAGGATGTCTGTATAAAATACCCAACTCTCCCCCTTCCTTTAAAGTTGGAGACAGCTCACAATGCAGGCAAACCTGAAACGTCACAAACAAAACAAGGAAAAACAGCATTTTATCTTCTTTATAGTTAAAAACAAAAGAGAAAACCACCTTAACCCCCAAACGTGTAACTGTCCCCAAGCTGTCTCACATATTTGAGCCCAGTAGGAGCTATGCACTGAAGCAGTAGTATGCAGTTCCTTGCTCCTAGCTGAATGCTGGTGTAACACATTTGACATTAGGTTCATATAGGATGATATATAAATAATATATTTGTATATTATTTGTGTATTATCAGCATATATTCTCATATCCACATGTATATTATCATATCCACATATTATCATATGTGGATATGCTCAGTATGGCARGTGAAATGTAGTACTTTAGTCAGGTATAACCCAATGCTGGTGCACACTGGCTGAGTTTTCCTGAAGCTGCTGGAGCTCCGGCAGTTCATACCATGGGAATGTCTCATCCAAAGCTGTTATGCATCTGCATAACAGTCGCTCTGCATACAGCTTGCCTCTCCTCATGTCACTGTGTACCTAGCTGCTTATTTAATTGCCAGCATAGAAWGTAGTACAAAATGTTGACTGAACTCACTCACACATTCCAGTCACCGCACTTAAACTTAGTAGGAAAAACTTCACGAGTGCAGGAATTTTCAATTTGACTTCAAACAGCATATGTGGACATTAGTTGTGTAGTATTTCCAGGAGATGGCAAAGCCAGAGTACATGCATTGAGCAAAAAACTAAACTTGCCCAGAGCGGTGAAAGTCCAGAGGAACTCAGCTAAGGAATTACTTGGGTGCAGACGAGATAATCTGCCATGGGTATCTAAAAGAATAATGAAACATTTCAATGAGAAATAAGTTAAATTAGAGACTATTGCATATATTTTAGCTTTCCACAATCTGCTGGATCTTTAAGTTAAAAGTTTACATCTTTTAGTGGAAAAATTAATTTCTCTTTCACAAGTTCCACTTAGATTTTGTTGCTAATAAACCCAAGGATGTAAATACTATTAAGTACAAAACAGCCTGCTGCATAATTGTTTCAAAGCAATTACAGATTATATCGAGCCATTCGTTGAGCAGAAACAGTTTTTTCCAAGACACCAGCTCCCTGTACCTTGAAATTTTATTAGTCTAAGAATTTCATGCACCATATGTTGTAATACGAGACTAGCTGCAATTGAACAAACAACTTTCTGATATATAAGTGAATGATAACCTGA
The DNA here is from genome assembly GCA_035582835.1 of Phoebastria nigripes. Taxonomy (NCBI): domain Eukaryota; kingdom Metazoa; phylum Chordata; class Aves; order Procellariiformes; family Diomedeidae; genus Phoebastria; species Phoebastria nigripes. Next base: position 189,685 of record JAYKAV010001488.1, on the reverse strand, counting down.
TTTTAAATGTGTTTATCTAATGAGATAGTAACTGTAATTTACAGCACATATAAAAACTCCCACTGTTACTCCTGGTGCACCTTTTGGCTAAAAAGGGTGATGCACTGAGATATGCTAATGAATATCGTCTTGGTTTTTACCAAGTCAGTAATAAAATTTGCATTTGATATTGTGCACAGTAAACTGGGTTATTAGCCTTGAAAATGAGTCTCATAAAATTTAAATATAGGCTTAAATCATATTAACTGTCCTGTAGATTTTCTGAGAGGCTTTAAAGCATTGTGCTCTCATTCTATAGCGTTGACCATGCAGATGTCATTTTGCCTTCAGGGGTGCCCCAAAATACGCACATATTGGAGCCTGCAGGATGAACAGCAGATCAACCCCTTCTTCTTTCACACTTGGGGAACTGGATGCAGTTCCAGGGCTGGGAAAACTGCTGTGGGGAGGGGGAAAGGAAAAGGGGAGAAGGTATTGTTGCTAAGGTGTTGCCCCTGGGCTCAGGCGAGACAAAGCAGCGGGTTCAGCCCCGCACGTCTGACCTCGCCGGTCTGATCAGCGGTCACCACGTGTTGGGGGAAAGGTTTGCATGCTGGGGTCATGTATGGTGGCAAGGCGGTTCTATTGGTTCAGAGCAATGCTGTTTCAGCTGCACAGTCATGGAGGAGATGAGAATTTGACCCCTGGTGTTTTGAGTGAGTAGAAGGTATTTGGAAGACAGATGGATCTCCACTGTGGACAGATAAATCTGAACTGCAGTCCCTTCAGAGGACAAACTGTTGGAGAGGAAGATGGACAAAGCTGAAGCACAGTGGCCTGTCTCCAGTCAGAGGGAAGCCCTAGTCCCAGCAGCGTGCAAGGATGAGCAGCGCGTTGAGCTTCGCTCTGCCCGGCACTAGGAGTTCCCGCGTGCATCAAGGTTAGGGCTTAAAAGCTTTAAAACATGATTTTTAAAACTTCTATACATTTTGAGAGGAAGGCCGCACGCATACAGATTGCTTCCATGGTATGTCAGACCTTTTAATTCACTTTATGAGCCCAAATCCACTTTTAGTAAAGGCTGATGTTTTCAGGAAAAGGAGGACATTTCTTGCAACTGTTGTGATCACCAGTGCAATGCCGTCTCATCTTACATAAGGGGCTATCTATTACGGGGCTGTCTAACCATTATGCTATATAAGAAAGAAAAGTTGGTTTGCCTCTTGTTTTACCCACCATAATGTTGTAGTGTTTGCTAGGAATACGGATCTTATTCCTAACTGGTTGCTATGACTGTCAGAAAAGCTTTGTCTCAGAAAGAAGTCTCTGTCTCAGTCAGTCAGTAATGAAAGCATTGCATAATATCATTATGGCTGTAGCATTGGCTGTATATCCATCAGGAAGAAATTACCACTCTGAATCAGGACACAGTCAACATGTATTCCATGCCAAAAAAATGTAATGAACCCTGTTTGCTTATCTGTGCGAGGTCTTCTACTATTATGACACAAGTGTAATGGGGATAAAATTACAGCCTTGTGACAAATGGTATTTATTATGAAATCCCAACTCTTCTTAGCGATTGAAGTGTCTGGGCATGGTGCAAAGTATTATGCAAACTGCTCCAAAGCGTGGTATCTGGATTGGGCACTAGGCTGTAGCATGGAAGTCTATAAACATCTCCAGCAGTGAAGTCCAAAGGCTGATTTTTGTACTTACGCTTTAGTAAGGTGTAATATAGTATTTTTATAGGATATTGTCTTACGCTATATGAATACCTGAAAAGTGGATGTGAACACCAAACAACAACAACAGTACTGTGGGCATTAGAGACCTGTACCAGGACACAGCAATTACCTACTCGAGCAGACCCGAGGTCCATGTCATCTCCTCTCTTTTCCATGGCAGTGGCTGGTCCTGGCTGCTTCAGGAGAGAAGCCCTGTGGTAAGCAGGGGTAAGCAGCAGAGGATGTGCTGCCTTCAGAGTAGGGCTCACCTGACACTAAGAATCAGAGGTTGCCTTAAGGTCTGAAGTATGAGATTGAATATCCCCACCATGCTGCTGTCGGCATTGATTATTAATAACCCCAGAAATTTTTTATAGTATTATTATCACCAACCCTTTTTTTATTTTAACACAATCAATATTACACTTACGTAAACAGGAACACACTTATCTTCCTTCTGCTACTCACTGAACAAACACAGTATTGTAACATCAGGATCCCATGATGCTTCATCGGGCTAGGCTGACTGCCAAGAGCCAAGGGCTTGAAAAGTGGGGAAAAAAACCCCAAAACAAAACAGAAAAGAGAAGCGAAACATTCTTCCAGCCATGGAAAAGGAAAGATTTCCTGACAGTGAGGTAAAGTTTCTCATCTAGGTGCTGCACCCTTAGGCAGTTTGCACGGCACTTCCCGCAGTACTCCGTCTCCGTCTGTTCCAGCGTATTACGATTTGGCAGGCGCCCGAGCTGCATTATGTAGTGTTAAAAGAGGCTGACACTTCCTTTGGCTGAGACATCTTTCCCGACTGAGCCTTCGCCGCTCAGCTTAAAGAAGAGGAAGCACCAGGCTGGTTCCTCTTGTTTGACTGCTAATGACACAGCTCCGCGGACCACCTAGCAGGTCCTTCCTGGTATGGCTGGCCGGGCAATTAGATGATTGCTTTATTACTAGGTTTATCTAAAGCAGCTATAACATTTGTAGGTAGGGATTCCCCAGGAGAAAAATGAACTACCTCAAATGTTAATCACAGACTTTTCGTTGGTTTCACTTGATTTCTGTGCCACTAGGAAATTTTTCTTTGGGAAAAGGGGAAGAGAGAAAGGACATAACTAAGGTCTCGGACACCGGCTGAATAGTTTGGACTTGCTTTCATCGTTAAAAGCAGCTGAAAGGAGCCCTTCATCATYATTAAGGACCCCATGGTATCATGACTATGAGCCCTGCTTGAGGGATCGCACCTGACTGGGACGCCCCATGAGCGTGTCACAGTGTCAAGAGAAGGAGAAAATCCTAGTTGCATCCCTGATCCTCCTGAAGGCCTGGGCTCCTCCTTGCTCTTCTCCTGGCAGACATGGCTTCTCTTTCTACGCAAATGTCACCCAGGGGAGGGTGGATGGGAGAGAGGTGGTTTGGTGGCAGGGGACAGGTTTAAGGCTCCACTTGCTGCTGTGGTGCAGAGGGAAAATTGCAACATCATTAGACCACCTTCGATCTGATTTCTGTTGCAGATATTTCATGCAAGAAAATAAAGTTGTTGTTTTCACCTGAGCCGAGATGGTGCCTTCGAGTGACTTCTGACTGAGTACACTGACTTGTGGAAATAGTGCTGTAAAGGAGTGAACATGCAGAGAAAGGAAGACAGTTTAAAGGAAGATAGTACGTGGAGGTAGAGTGCCCGTATTACAAGCAAGTTACTTCCTTTAGCTTGCCTCGCTCGTCACTGGTAGCAGGCATTAAAGTGAAGCAGCACTGGAAATCATGCACGTAGAAGTTATCGTGCAGGGTTTTTTTCTTCTCCTTTAGGCTAGCTCTGTGTATCCTCAAAATATGGAGGGTCCTGTTCATTTTAATACTCAACGCTGGAATGCTTCTCTCTGTACCAGCATATTCTGTCCCCATTGTCACCATGAAGTGTAACACCACCAGTGCCGACAATGGTTTATTAGCTGATTTATAGGGGTAAATCAGGGGTAAATTGAACCCTTCTTTAGAAAGCCTTGAGTTCACAATGCCAAGATATGCTGAGTGTAAAAACTCATGTGAGGAAAAAAAAAGGGCCAGAACAATACTGACACTGTGTGGAGCCAGGTTATATATGCAATCATGCAATCGCAGGAGGTCTGTGAAGAAAACGCAGCACGCAGTATGGTGGAAGGGTACGTAAGCACAGTATCACCTATTGTGTTGGCTCAGAAACATGTAAATATTGCTGTGGAAAAATTAACACCAAAAGTAAAATGTTATTATTTGGTGGGAGGGGGGAGAATTTAGGGAGAACTTTTACTAAGCCCAAACTCAAGTTTTCAGCTTTGGCTTTACTCTAAAGAAAACAGAAGAGTGTGAAAAGAGAAGAGTTGAAAGAGAGAACAAAATGTGTGTTGGTTTTGTTTGGACCACTACTTTTTGTAAAAATAACTCTTTTACCATTTCTAGAAATCATATTTGTTTTCAGTATTTATAAGTATACTATATATTTATTAACTGTTTATAAAGACATGTATAAATGACTTTTACATAGATATGTATATGTATATACACACATATATAAACACACACGTGTATAAAATAAAGCTGTTTCTCGGGTCTACGCACACATCTAGAAAGAGCCAGACTTCACCCTGCAAAGCTTTTGATGCAAAAGGCAGAAGACCGTGAGCAGGAAACTGTATCCCATAGTTTGGTCAAAGTGCTATCATTGTGATATCAACAGCCACAATGTTTAAAGTGAGGAATCAAAGTACCAGTCTCACAGAAAGGCTGGCAGTACTGCGGGCCTAGTTTTTAACTTGTAATTTCATGTCCAGAACTGAGGATGTCCATGTCTAAGATTGTACTATGCTGGAAAAAATTTCTCAGAAAATTTCAGCCTGGTAGAGGTAGTGGAAAACTGAAGTTGTATTCATGTTAAAGGATTCTTGTGTCTCCGGCTTTGAAGCTCTGATAACCTTTGAGGCTATGTCCAGGTTGTAGAGCAGATAGGGTCTGAGGCTGGGGACATGTTGGAAATTACTCTGTGTCTCTTGCCTTGTGCTACCCGGCTTTCTTCCCTTGGAAACTGGAGCACAGAAGAAGGCATTATAATGTGCATCAGTTCTTCATCTTCATGTGTAGCTGGAAGGTGGTAGATGCGTGTGCCCAGATACAGGACTTGAGAAACACTCTTTTGTCCCAAATAGCCTGTGCTGCCTTTTTGCAGCTAATTATACACCCTTTCCACGGGGAAGAGAATAACAGCCACATAGGGAGAAGTTAGAAGACTTAGAAGATAAATTCCTCAGACCTACTCAGGAGGTAGAGCAGCTCTGCTCTGCTGGAGCAGGGGGAACGGGAAGCTCATCTCCTCAGCAGCATGACTCCAAGTGTCCATGCACACACCAAAGCAAGCTGGGCAGACACGTTTCTCACAACAGCAGTCTGTGCGGCATTGGCAGTATCTTTTTTATAGAATAAACTGCTTGCTTCAGCCAAATGCAAACTAGTAGTTTGTACACAGTCTGAAGAGGCAGCCTTTGTCCCATAGACGAACAGGTCATAAAGCTCTAGTATTTGTAAATGTTTGGTTGATGTTTTAACTCAGCCAGTCCACATAAAACAAATGAATACCAAAATACTTTGAAGTACTGTTCTCCACAAAACCAGCCATAGTGAGAATGGGACACATCAGCCTGAAAGACTGCCCATTTTATGGCCCAGTGCATCCTCTCTCAAACTAACCAGCACATCATCTTTCAAGGGATGCAGGATTGTTTAGCAAGTAGAGTGATCTGATGGCAGTGTGTAAGAGAAGCCAGCAAGAAAAATGTGCAGACAAATATATATATGGGGTTTGTATAATTTTTTTTTTTTTTTTGTACAACAATTTGGTTCTTCTACAGAATTTCTAAAAGTAGTCACATCTTCTTTTTCACAGAAGAGCTCTTTTTTTTGTGAATGCTTGCAGGCATCTCTGGAGAGGCTCAATACAGAAATGGGAAATTCTTGCAACCGCGTAGTTTTGCAGATGAAACCCAGTTGCTTTCAGCCTGGTGAGAGCCTGATGGCTGGTGCTGCTGTACCTCTTCCCCTTCCCTGGGCTGTTATTCATATTTTCATCTAAGATGGACTAAGCAGCGGATATTCTGGCTAGTTCCTTCACGGATGATAGATACAGACGTTTCCTTTCCTGACCATGATGCATGCACAGCATCACTGGCTTATACCATTAGGCGATACTTTATATCTGGAGTATTTTCTTTATCTAACATGCTTGCAGATAGAGGGTGCAAAGGAGTAGCAGCTCACTCATTGCTTGTCTTTTAGCCTATGGGACATTCCTTTGCAAGCGCAATAGCTGCATATGGCATTTCAGCTACAGTGATTTAAAAAGCATGAAGACCAGTTTCGCCTTAAGCCATCAAGATGCCAGGTATTACTTCATGAGGCATGCCTTTAGTGTAAACTCCGTTAGAGGTTTATGAGGGATTTTTGCAGACCAGAGGAAAACATGAACAAGAGTCATGGACTCTGATCAAGAGCAGGCTTGGTAGTTCAAAATAAATCCCTTTACTCACATAATCTTCTACATGAAAAGAGGGGGGAAAAGCAAGAAGGAGGAAAACCTCTGACCATTTTGGCTGAGCAGAATTGTTTCCCATGTGTTAAAATAAAATATTCATTAATTATGACTTTTCTGGCATTGGCTCTATCACCAAAGGGAATTTTTTTTTTAAGTCTCTCTGAGACTCACCGCAGCCCAGCGCAGTCGAGTCTGCCTCAGCTGCGGGCATGTTTCCTCTCCCCAGCTCCGATCTGCATTGCCTCCCTCGTTCGAAATGTTAACAGAAGGGACAAAAGAGATGGGCTTTCAACCGGCCCTTGCCACTGATGGGAACATCGCTACTGACAGCGCTCGCCAGGTTTTGCTGGCGATGGGCGCCCGATCCAACAGCGCAAAGGCAGCAAAATATTTGGCTGGTTGGGGAGGGTGTGAGGCACCCAGCGTGCCGGGGAAGCAGAGCTGCTCCCGCCGCCCTCCCACGCTAAAGCGTGACACCCAGCGTGTCTGCGAGGGTTTAAAAAACCCCTCCGGGCTGGGGAGGTCCACGGGGGGTTAATGCAGGGCTGGGTTGCCACAACACTGGAGGCATTCAGAGAAGAGGGCTGCAGTTGCTGCATAGGCACATTTGGCCCAGGTTGCCAAAGAGGCTGTGTGTGTTACTGCAGAGGAGTACACTGCCTGCCACTGTTGGGCTATTAGTATGGAAATGAGGCATGTGTGTGACAGGTGGCCTTACAACCAACACAATTAACTTTCTCCATTAGCTGACGCACTGACAAAACAGATGCAGCATCAATAAGCACCAAAAAACCCACAAACACTGAATAGGAATGACACGTTGCACACCCCTATTATTTATAAGGAGGAACAGCATAATTTCTTTGGGCCGTAGCTGCGAGTAGGAGGCGGTTGGTTTTTTTTCTCCCCTGACTATGATGTTTGTTTGCTTTCTTATAATTATTATTTTAATCTTGAACTTTATAGAGATACTGCTGTGGACCTGAAAGAGCTCTGGCTGATGCACAGCAGACTCGGGAAGGTTTGTCACAGCTGTGGCATAGGAAGCACACAGATCCTTTTGATAGGAAATAATTCAAGTTGCAGAAGTCATCTGACCAGATGCAGGAACACCAGGCTCTGAATTAGAGAGAATTGCTTCCCAGCCCTCCAGTACGGCACATTTTAGTTGCCTCTGACAACACTGGTAAGGACAGTTAAGGTGGAGCAGCTGTTCATATCCCTGAAGTGAGTTAAAGGGCTTGTGACTCAGCTGAAAACGTGGGGTTGGGGAGGAATGCTTGGCATATCAGATTGCAGCAGAGGAGCACGTCGTGTTGGCTTCAAAGAAAATCAGTTTAAATATTGGTTGTTCATAAGTAAATGGAAAGGGGGGGGGCGGGGTTAGATGGTTTTGGTTTTACATTTCCTGGGTTTTTTTTCAGTCAGGCAGTTTCTCCTGACAATGTGTGCAAACCATACTGGGGATTTAAATAAGAGCAACAACTTGAACTGTCTGAAATGCAGAACTGTAATGTAATAACAGAAATTTACATAACAGCCTCCTTATGTCAGCTGGTACCTCGTGAAATATTTAGAGATGCACTGCATAGCATCCTTGGCACATCTGAACTCTCATCGGCCTTTGGCTCCATTGGTCTGTGCCAGAGTTTTCCCAGGTTAAAGCCACTAAAGACCCCATCCCATACTATCGCAGTATGAAAATGTCCTGGAACAGAGCATCAGCTGCTGGGTCGGCCTGGCAGCCTGCTAATTCATGGCATATAGCTCCAGTTAGGAGGATGTTTGAGGAGATAAAGCACCCAGTCTGTAAACCAGCCCAGTATGGCCATGATTAAAACCAGCTGGCCGTCTTTCACTGACCTGTGAAGTGATGGGTGGGAGTCAGCAGCACAGCCCTGCGGGCTGCTGCGGCAGACGTGGTGACGGTGGTACGGGCACAGGAACAGGGCATGTTCTACACACTTTTTTTAACAGTCCCTTCAGGTCATGAATCAGCAAACAACATGCTGAAATCTTCATGGCCATGTCTGCTTTGTGTTTCAAATGTGAGTTTCCAGGTGTCAGCACAGTCATGAATTAACTTAAAGCTAAACTCAGTTCTGGGAGAAAAAAAAAAAAACAAAGCAGCACAACATCCATATTTGCCATGGTATTCACTGCTCTCTTCTTTAACTTAACAGAAATCTAACATTGTTTCCTCTGTCTAGTTTTCTATGCCACACCTGTGTGCAGAGACATTTTTGTATTGAGATTAGGTTCCCTAGAACCCATGGCGTACATAAATAGCAGATATGAATTTCAGGACCTTTTATGCTCAGATGCAAACAAAAAAGGAAGAATAATTGTCAAGTGCCTCATTTTATTAAAAGAAAGTAATATTGATATTGGTATTAATGTAATATTAATAATATCACATGGGATGCAAGTCCAGTACAATTTCCTTGAAGGCTCTGTGTTGGATGTGCCGCTTTTAGGACAAGACAAGAAACTGCCGTCCTGATGGTGGAGATGGATGCTGTACGGTCTGCAAGTGCCGAGGTGAGCTGCATCAAGCCGGCCAACTTCTGCAGTGATAAACTGCTTTCCGACCATCCGGGTGCCTTGCAGTATTTTCAAGTGCATAGAGAATTCTTCCCCAAGCATCTGCACAACATTTTTACAGTTTCTGAATTCTGCTATTAAAAAATGCTGTATTTCAGGCAACATTAAAGCAAGTGGTGGGGGTGTGTTCACTGTTATGGACAGAGCTTATTATTTTTTWAAAAAATCTTGCTGGTGGTGTGATCGGTGGTAGCTTGCCTGTCCTGAGGCAGAGGTTTTCAATGAGAACAACTGGAATTTTGGGGGAGGTCATTTGAAGACCTCTGAAATCTGGGTTATAAAGCTGTTTTCTGGCTACATTTTACAGATGCAGATCTGGAGACGGGAGAATTTCTTGTGACAGGACTGGTGACAGCAAGGCCGGCACCAGGCTGATGGTGGAAAGCAGGAAATCTTACCTAGAAAGTAGTAACTCTCTCTCCATAATAATTACATGAGCTGTTAATTTTATTATTTTGTGTGGCGCCTTGGGATACATGCCATGAAAGACCCCGCTATTAAAGCATACTTTAATTGAGTGAATTATGGGACATTCAAAGCACAAAAACCTACTAATCTAATTAGATGTCCTTAGTTATGCATTTCCTTCTCCCTTTGCTGTAAAGCCCGTTTCCAGCTCTGGTGTACAGGCACCTGCACTGTCGAGCTTCACCCTAAGGACCTTGCTCAGTAATCCCTGCCACATAAAGCTGGCTGGTCCTTCCTGTCCCACTCATCTACCTGACTGCCTAATTGCTCTCAACAAGTAGGTGTTAATGAGGTGGCTTGAATGGAGGTGTCTCCAGGGAGAGGGATGTGGAATGGTGTGAAGGTGGGTTGTTCTTAATGGGAAATTCCCATTTTACTGCATCTCTGTGACTAAGGAGGTGCAGCTGGGTGATTGACAGACAGACAGCCTGTTGGCTCAGGTCAGGGGGCCTCTTTCCACTTCGGTTGTGCCATGAGTGAGTGGCTGAGACTTGGATGCAGTCACAACTGATATTCCCTGGTTCTTCCTCTTCTCACTTGCTGGCAAGCACTGTATGAAAGGCTCCTGGGGAATAGTTTCATCTGATGGGTTTTGCCAGTTTTATAGGTATTATTTACCTCTGCACAGGCTATGAGCAAGCCTTTTTAGAAGGAAAGGAGGATTTTCAGAAAGTACCCCAAAATAAAGAAAGGGGTTTTTTGGCCTTGATTGTGATCATTTGCCCGTGCGAGCAAATAGCCGCTTGTTCACATGCACATGTGGAAACATCCATGTCAGTAAATGTTCTTAGGAAAGCAGAGAAGTGACCAGGGCAGAATCAGAGAGCTACTCAGCATCCACTCAGATAGAAATAATTGTTCCCATATTTGTCCAGCTGCAATCATAACTTTTCTTAAAAAGCTCTTTCCATTTGCTTGCCTTGTTTCATCCTAAAGGTGCTCTTTTGTTTGATTTTGAAAAAGTCAGAAAAATTTGCTGAACAGTTATCAAGCCAAGTCAGTAGCAAATTTGTGGACATGGGTGGGTTTGCATGCACATGTACCTGTCGTCTTCTGTACATATTTATTTATCTATAACTGTTATTTTCCCATTTAAAAATATGAAGTCAGATTTTTGGGGCATCAAAACCAGAAAGCAACAATGTTTTCTGGCTGTTTACACTATTGCATAATAAGTGACAGGAGTTCTTAGTTCTTAGGATGAACTTAAGCACTGTTATTAAACTTAGGTCTCCATTTTTGAATAGGAAATCAGCTGGTTATCCAAAAGAAGAGTATTTTCCCCACAGGTAGTTTAAAATGACACAAATTTTAGTAAAAGCTTCTCCTTTTCTTATAGTTCTTATTTAACCTGTTGAACTGCGTGCCTGGATAGTGCTGAGTTTTTTACTGAGTTAGCATATAGACTGCAATAAAAACACTTTTTCAGGACATCTTTTCAGATGTGGCTTGCTAGCATGATGGGATGAGGCACAGGAACCTTGATGAACTTTCTACATCTTGTTTTGTTTGCTTTGGTCACAAATTGACTCTGAGGAGAGAGTTATTAGGAGGTAGCTGGCAGATTTCTGCCAGTCCCATCCTTCTCCTCCTTTGACATTTGCTTAGTGTTGTGTATGTGTTTTTTCCCCTTCAATAGTAAGAGGTAGAAGAGGGAGCAGAATCCTAGACTGCAACAGGCAAAGGCTTTTCAGATGCCACTGAGAAATATCATATCTTGATAATCTCTCAAAAATATCATCAGACAGGTGCACTTCAGTGGACTGACAAGGGGGTGGCAGATTGACACAAGCCTAAAGGAGATATTGGCCCTTCTGGAGAAGCAGTTGGCAACCAGACAGGATGCCCTAAAGCCTCTTAAATGGATTAGATGCTTGTGTGTAGGCAACTGCATCGCATCCTTTAGTCACAGCAAGAGTCATGAGATTGTGAGAACTAGGGCTACAAATCCTGATCTTAAGCTATTAATATTAAATACAGACCCAGTCTTTGACAAAAGACAGTAAAACAATGGGGCTGGATCACAGACATAGTGAAGAATATCTTTAAGATAAAAGCTCTAGGGATTTTTTCCAATGTAAGGAGAAATGGATTGGAATAAATACCAGGTAAATATCATCTCTTAATACTTGCCATAGGAAAACATCTTCAAAGGAGACTTCTTCAATATGTATTTAGGCTGTGGAATTCCTTGCTACAGGATGGTGTGGGTGCCAGAATTTTACTCGAGTTCAGAAAGTAGCTGGGCAAACTCATGGAAGAATAAACCATCAAAGGCTGTTATACTATTATACCAGGAAACACAAGAAAGTCACTTTTGTTAAGAATCTCCTACAGCAGCACAAAACTGCACACTGAAAGAGTATTGCATTTCTGCTCTTTGACCCTTCTTTATGCATCAGCTCTTGGTGACTGTTGGCGCTGTATACCGACCCAGATAGATTTGGGGTCCCACCCAGGATACCAATAATTATGTTTTTAGGCTGCCTTTTACAATGCTTGGATCATAATGTGAGTGCAAGGTTTGAGGTTTGTTTCTAAATTCAGGATTCCTTTGAAGAAAGAAGAAAAAAATGGGGTCTGTGATTCATTTACACAAGTGCAGAACCTTTATGTCTCTCAAACACCTCCTCCGTTACAGACAGCATTATAAATGGAGGTGCTCTTGAAGCTCCATTAATTTCAATCTCAATTAATTTAAGTTACATTAAGTTACAATAATGGATTATTTGCAACTCCAGAATCAGAAAGTTATTGGTTGATTGCACTCATTCCTCTTCAATTATGGTGTCTTCTTTGGAAAGAATTGCAAGGGGGAAGAAACCAGAATACCTGTTCCTCTTCCATTATAAGCTTATATAATCTTTTTTATATGTATATGTGTGTGTGTGTATGTATGTATATGTATGTGTATGTGTATATGTATATATACGCATACAACTAGGTTATATATGTAATGTTTTAAACATCATATATATAATATTAGATTGTAAAATTATAAAATTATAAGATTACAAGGTTATAAAATGAGCCCTACTGAAGTCCTTTTAGGTACAGCAGTATAAAGCTTGGACAGGAGGGGATGGGTGAGATCCATGTGATGGTAGAAAGGGGTGGTGATGGCTGTGCTTCTTTCTTGACAGATCATTTGTAGAAAAGTGCAATAGCTGAAAAATTGCTGAGCCTGAGCTGGCAAACTGACTGCAAGCCTGATGCAGAGCCTGTTGGAGTCAGCTGAAGCTTGAGGTAGCACAGCTGTGTGAGGGGCACTTGCTGGTTTGGGACAAAAACTGTTCCAAGCCATTTTCTAGCACGAACATGAAGGAAGGCTTTTGTTCAGTTTGCAGCCTCCACTTCCTCTTCTTTCAGTATTTATATCTTCTCTGAGACTGTGGGACAGTATCTTGGATTTACAGTACCTATGGCTGAGCTATAAAACACATGTCTGTGCACTTGGAGTATCCGAGGCTTTCTTTCCTGCCATGCGAAATAAAAGGCCTGCTTAAACGTGGAAAGCCAGGGGCAGCAAATGGAACTAATGGGAAAGGTGCATCAGTGTGACCTAACTCCACTGGTTTAACAAGGCTAAAAATGCATGACTCAATTACACAAGTGTTAGCTAATGAGGAATGGGGAAGATGTTACAGTTTAAAACAAATGGCTACTAAATGAATTGGGTGCTGCCTTTCAAATCTATGCCATTCAACAAAAACCTGGCAAGACATTTTCTTCACAGGATATGAATCATCCGAAATAAAAAAAGCAAGACTAGGGCCACCTACATTCAGAGTTTGTACAGTATGACCTTAAGGCCCAACATCTACCAGAAGTTGAGTAGCAAAAGGCCAAGCTCCAAAGAATAAAAGGGCTTACATCAGTATTAAATAATTCTCTCTTAGAGATGCAAATTTCTAATTAGTTACTGTGGAAACTGTAGAGGCCTGGAAGTAAGCCCTGCACAATGAGAATGAGAGTTTACTTTTTTGATTTACTGCAGGGCTGCAGTAGTTAAGGGAGGGCTGAGAGGGGGAAATAAATTCATTGCTTTTAACATGACAACAGAATAAAGTGCAGCAGAAGAAATGACTTTGTTTTGTGCGCTGCTGCTGCTGCTGCGACAGATTCCCGAGGAGCTTTATGCAACATAGGCTCACTTAAAATGTCTCGCAAGGAATTGTAAAATGCTTTGTTTACAAACAAGTGACTTTCTCAACACCCTCACTTGTTGCATCTCTGACAAAGCCTTGGGAGGGTGTTTTTCAAAGCCAGCAGGAGCTGGGGGTGCCTTCTGTTGGTTAGGTGACCAAACGGAGATACCCAAATTCCAAAGCATAACATTTCTGAAAATCAAGGTGCCCTAACCCAACCTATGCTGAGCACCAAAAATGTCTTGTTGGAAATGCTTTTAGGATTCTGAATGCAGAATAGAAATCATTTGTTAAGTAGTTCTTTGCCTTGTTTTCCTTAGTTCTATTTACTTCTAATTATTTAGTTTAAATCTGTAGAATAACTTCACTTTTATGGGCATGTTGGAACATGTGGTCTCATCCTGTACAGCCTAGAGTCAAGGGGGAGCCAGTTTATTTTTGTATAGACCAGAGGAATTTGAAATGCTTCATTCCTCACAAATTCAGGAGCACACACATCTTCAGTCATTTTCAGGGTACTGCATTTTAATATAAAGCAGTTGCAAACTCAAGAAGAAAATTAAAAAATAAATGTCTTTATGTGCTTGTTATTTTAACAGGAACCTACTCAAACTGTGTGAAAAGATTTAGCCATATTCCTTGTCAGAAATAAGTAACATTGCTGGATAGTCAATAGTTACATTCAGGGCTAGCTTGAACAGGGAACTGAGAATACAACTGAATATAAATTTAGGGAAGGAATGAAAAAAGTATTATGTTGTAATTTCTATGTAATCTGTTTTACTCTTTTACTAAACTCTTATCTCCTCCCCTCTGAGTTAAAAGAAATGGTGTTTGCTTCCCTGCAGAGCTTGGGCTGGATGAGGATGCAGAGCATCGCTGCAGTCTGGTCCAGCTCCTCAGACTCCCACTTGCCATCTGGGACGTCCCAGCTCTGCAGGAGCTGATCTCAGGCCAAATTCAGAGCAGCGGGGAAGGTCCAAGCGGCTGCACCCAACTCAGATGCTTACAGACCAGGACTGACATGTCAACACTGTTACCAATTTTGGTTGTAGGAGAAAGGAGAGGGAGGATCACAGACTGACATGACTTGCTGTGAGAAGCCTCTTATTTTGGTGCCAGCAGTAGTTTTACAAAGACGCATTATTTCTTTTCAGCTCTGGCCGAGTAAATCCACCTGTCTGAGCCAAGCACCAGCAATGGGTGTTTTGCCATCTGACCAAGGAGATGTCAGGACGAAGGAGACTGAGAGCACTAGTCTGCTTGGTAGATGGACCACAGCCAAAACAAAGAATTGGTGCGTTGCTGCTTGGTAGTAGCTGCAGAAGGCTAGTTTGGTGTGATTCAGCAAAGGCAGGAATATTAGCTCAGTCAGGATAGGGAAAGCATCCTTCCTCCTTGCAGGTCACAGACTAACGGCTCTGAATTCATTTAATTTGGACCATGCTTGTGTTAGCTCTATTTCCATCTTGATACGCCCCAGAAATTTCTGAAGCAAGGAACTAATGCTGAAATAATAGGAGGCTGCCATTTTAATTTTAAAGATTTTTCTGAAAACACAGCTAAAAGCTTACAGATAGCACAGAGAAGGCAAAACAGAAAGCTACCAATTGCAACACTCTGATTTTACCATGGGAAACCAAGAAAAGCTAGAAATACTTTAAACTGATATAACTTTTATAAGCATGATTCTAGGTCAGCATCAGTGCAGAATTTCAGGGTACCTAGCCTGAGCTGTTGCTGCTTAACACTCTGTCCTTACGAAGCCCATCTTAGAGGCTGGAGTTTATTACGGTTAGTCCACTATAGCATCCTTACCTTTGTAGGTAGTGCAGGAGTGGAAGTTGCCCAGGTGTGCCTTTAGTATTTTGAATAGGAACTGGGCTGGGTATCATCTTCTCATGTCTTGTTATCATCTCACAGCCATGTTCGATCCTGTATCAGTTTTTATCAGTGACCTTAGCTGTCCAAGCCCTTCCCTGAACTGTACAATTAGCCAAACATACTGGGGCACAGAGAGCACACTTCTGCACATTTGAGTTACCTGTAATTTTGAAGAAAGTCTCTGAATAGATCTTTTTAATGCTTTCTGCAGGTCACTGCTACCAGCAGTTCAGTTATCACCCTGCCATCCTGGCCAGCCTGCTGTAATGGTCCATTTTMAACTGGATTCTCTCTGCCCCTCAGAGCTGCACCCAGAATTGTCTTTCAATCCCTTTGGATTGCTGCCAGGGAAGAAGCATTTTTATAGCACTTGTTTTCTTTGCTACTTCTGTACTAAGGGGTTTCTTTACTACTTTGCTACTTCCTTATGCAGGGGTTTGCATTTTCTCTCTAGCAAAGCACTGAGCCAGTCGCACAGCCTCTTCCAGAGTTAACTAAACAATTAAGGACCACCATTTGGGTCCCTCCAAAAATGAAAATGTGGCTTTGACAAATTTTTTAATTGATAGAAAGGATGAGACAAATCTGCAAAGAAGCACTTTTCTGTATACTTTAGACCCCTCCGGAGCTTTGAAGAGCTGGCTCCAGCTGAAGTGTGCTGACAATTCCTACAGCAATATTCCCAGGGAATGATCCCATCAAACCTCCTCACAGATGATAAGCCATAAAGCTCTTATCTTCAAATGGACCTTCCTGATTTCTTTCTCCAGGCTTCTGCCCTTTACATAAGAAGCACATGGCTCAGATCATATTACCCACAGTAATTAAGCATCATAAGAATAAGTGCTTTTTCCTTCCTTCCTTAACTAAAAATAAAATAGCATTCACAGATAAACATTACAGTTAGCACACAAATAGCCTCCAGGGATCCTGAGAAATCTTGTTATTCACTTATTTTTATATTTGATATAAGGATTAATATATACACTGTTTGAAATACATTTGCATTCCAAATGCCACAGAAACTATAAAACTCTCAATGTCAGTTCTATCCTAGAAATTATTTGTAAAGAATTGGTCTAAAATAGTCCATCAAAATATTTTTCATCCCATTCTGCTGATTCAGCTGCATTGACAATTTTTCAGAGTTTGTTCAGAGTTCAGCATTCAAATTCAGAAAATTGCTAGTGGTATGAAAGTGTCTGACTAGTTGATCTCCCGCTTCGTCCAAAGCCGGAGCTCCCAAAGTGCTCAGATCCTCAGCAGCTCATTTGGATAACTGGCTGGGAGCCAGAAAGCCTTGCTATCTTTAGCTTTCATCTTCTTCTGGCTTCTTTCACAGTCCAGAATGTCAAGATCCATGGTACCAGGGTGTCCGTCAGATGGATTACCTAGGAGCCGGGATTTGATTCCCTTTTGTTTCCTATTGGAACAAAACCTAGATATGAAACTCCCCATGAAATGAGGTTACTTTTCTCTGACAAGTTCTGCTCCAAAAAACCTGACAATGTGGTTTTCCAAGGCTTATATGAACTTTGGGAAATAAATCTTTCAATTCTTCCTAGACTGATATGAGAAATAGTTTATTGAATCATTTCTACTGAGAAATTAAAGGGAAGGAGAAGAAAGAAGCAAGGAAGGGATATAACTAAAACTCCAGGGTCATGGCCTGACAAATTAAAATTAAGTCTGCTTTCTAAAAATGGGTTGGAGATGTTTTATTTGAAAAACAGTCTTAAAGCGTTGCTGTCCCTGCATAGTTGGGGAGGTGGGGGTGGTGTGGATGCAAGAAGAGAGGATCATTCCTCACACAATGCTAATGGCTTTACTACAACTGTAGAGAGTGATTAAGAATAAAACAACATTTCAATCCGTTTTCCTAAGGAGCCTTCACTTAAAGAACAGAAAAAATTAAACCAAGACAGTAAAACTCTGAGGAAACAAAGGAGGGGAACTGCCAGCCTGTGAAGTCCTAATGCTCATTATATCTGGTGCATGTTTAGCTTGTAAGGAGGGCTTGGGGAGGAAAGTAATTTAAGCAAACCAACCTGGGCCGTCTTTTCATTCTTTGTCATGCACTGCTGTTGTTACCTTTAGAAATCCAGCAGCGGGGCTGGTTGTGTCCTGTTTTAGTGCCCTTCGTAAAGCATTCCCTTTTCACCAGATCCGATGGCCCCATTGGAGTGGCCATGACAATGGATGTTCATTTTACCGCTATAAAAGGGTTTAATGATTAAAAGGCCGCACCATTGCACTCAGCCACAAAACTCATTCTTCCACTTCTGTGGAGCCCTTTGATTCAAAATGTTCTTTTGACAGGATCAAGAGTGGTTTTCATTCTGTTGGGCAGCAGAAACATCTGCATTTTTTATCCTCTGCCTCCTCCTCAGTGCACATAGTTAATGTGTAATTAATGAAACATCCCTTCTTGGAGTGGCATACAATCAGCGTAGGTCTCCCACCAACCTCGCTCCAGCTCCAGTAAAGCAGGTTTGCTTTTATATCCTTGTACTCTCATTCAGCAGTAGTAATAAACCCAGTTCCAGGCTTATCTAGCCAGCTTACATCTTAATCTTTCTTTTTTCCCCCCTCTCTCTCTCTCTGTCTCCTCAGGGAAAAGGGATGAAAAAAAAAAAAAAGGACTTCTTTTTCTTTTGGGTTATCCGAGCACGTTGGGAGGGGCGAACCAAACACACCGCAACATTCAAAGCAAAACAGAGAGAACAAGGGGTCTAGAGAAAAAGTCCCCTCCTCCCTCCTTTCCCTGGAAGGAAAAATAAAGACCTTGGTAAGTAGTCAAGCTGAAAAAGCAGTTACACAGGAAGGATTTCTAAGCCCTATAGGGTAAGGCCTTCAAGAGCAGGGAAGTGCTTGCTCTCATTAGTGCAATGCATCTGAAATCTAACACATAACGTGTCAGAAAAGTACCATGTCCTCCTACACAGGAGTACCCTCTTCATGCGCTCTTCCATTTGCAGAGTTTGGGAGGCCAGGAATGTGCTTGAGAGCTCTAACATTAATGCCCATGTACTGTCAAGGCTAAGGCTACATTCTGCACGGTGACTGCTGAATGTTTCGCAGTCATATTGATTTACGTATGCTTTTCTAAGTGTACCATGAGTGACTATGTAGAATAATGGAGAAATGTACTTCTGCATTTGTTCACCTCTAATAACCCCTCAGCATACTTCAACACTGGAGTGGCTCTAAGTGATCGAAATGGACTTGGATGGATCACGATCCACCAGCAGCTCTCAGGTAAGTTTTCAGAGCCACATTTATGCAGCAGCTCTAGAGAGTATTGCACTGTAAGCGAGTTGCCAAAGACAAGTAACAGATCGAAAAGAGAAATATGTGGGCCCATGCTCCTCCTACCTGCAATAATGTAAAGCAGAATCTCTGTGAAGTCCAGGAGATGTAGGCCATGTGGGAAAGCGAAGCCATCACTTTTAAGCTTGCCTAACTGTGGAGCTGTTATCCTTGACGTCCTGTGGCCTCTTGTGGCTCTAACAGAGGAAGGGGAGAACACTCTGCTCTTGGGGATTTCATTTTGAGCCAAAGGTTCAGCTGCAGATGTAGTGTGGAGAGAAAAATATCAAAGAAAATTATCTGCTTGCTAAGAAATTCACCTCTGAATGAAGTCTGGTTCATCCCAATCTACTTAAAAATTCAGGTCAAAATCAGAAAGTAGATTTGCCTGGAAGAAAAAGTTCAGAGGTGAATCACAACGCTCCCTCTCCCCTTCGTCCTCCTGCAAAGGGACACTGCCTCCTGTCCAAGGATCCTGCCCACCTAGCAGAGGTGGAAGCCACATGTGTAAGTCGTTCTTTCTATTGAGAGGAATTGTCCCTTTGCTTCCCAGTTTTTAGGACTATGTCCTAGTCATCCAACTCCACTCTCTATAGGAAATTTAATCTCCACTGTGCATTTATCTGTGAGCATCAAAGAAGCCTAAATGAGTAACATTCACAGCTAAGAAAGTGTGCACACTGAAGTTTAGGCCCCCTCCTGAATTAGTCCCATTGGAAACTTCCCCCTTCCTGCATGTGAGGAAGAAAGGAGATTCCTCCCAATGCCTGTATGTGATCCTTTTTATTTTCCTGGTTTCAAAGAGTTGAAACTGAGTGCATAAAGCATCATCTGATTTCCTACAGTACACTTAATCTGAAAAATTACTAATGTTCCAATAAAATCAGACTAATATAGGAAACTGTTGCAAATATATAGTGCTGCAAATATTGTCTCTCTTCTTTGGAATCACAGCTAGGAGGAAGATCTGCCTATGAAAATTCAAGGAATTGGTAAAAAGGAGTTGGTATAAAAATGCCCACCCAGCATGATGCACAACAGACCCAATGCAGTTCTTACTTGTGCCAGTCCAGTTCTGAGTAACCCCCAAGAGATCTGTAGAATTATTTGTATTTCCATCCACGTGCACATCTGCAGCAAAAATCCATTTTCAGGCAGATACTTACTTTAACACAGCCTCTGTTGCAGTCAGCTGTTATTTGTCTACAAATAGCAAGAATCAAGATTTGGAGCAGGGCAAGGGGAAACAACATCTTGCAACACGACTCTTTGGGCCAAATTCCACATGCACAGCTCCCACTGAGATCCAAATATGGGCAACATTTGTTTCCAGATTGAGCACAGAATGTGTCTCTATTGTTATTGAAATGGAAAAGGGCATGAGCTTTTGAACATTATTCCACTGGTCAGACTTGCCAGCTCAACCTATGTCCAGTGATCAGAAATTATTTCACTAAATCACTTATTTTCTATTTCCACAACGGTGTGTGTTGCAACGTAAGGCACTGGAGATAGTGAACTGGTAAAAATAGGCAAATTCACTGTGGGTAAACTTTGCTCAAGAATGTTGGCTGCAGCTGTGCTTAAATAAACAGCTTCCTACTTCTTGAAAAAGAAGCATGTCCTTCTGATCCCGTGCCACAGGAAGACTGGTGGGCTGGGAGGGCCTGGGACAATTGCTACAGTCACTGAGCTGCACTGCGATACATTTGAATTTTGGCCAGAAACTGGGAAGTCCACGTTAGCTTGCCAGACCATTCAGAGAAAAGGGGCTTCAAAGAGAACTTTTTACCCTTGATTCCAAAGTGTAAGTGAGTACGGAAAGAGTATAATGTTTGCTGTTGGGATTAGCCCCCTACCGCGTCAGCCACATATGAGCACACTGAAAATTGGCGGCATGCAAGAGGAAACCTCTCAGCTCACTGCAGCTGAGCAAAACCCAGGGTAGATTTCCAAGCACCAGAGCAGAAGGTGTGTGAACCTCATTATCGTCTCCTAGCACAGAAAAGGAACAAAGCAGAAATCACATTGAAAGGAATGGAAACCAAAGACCACGTAGGATGGGAAAATATTCCCCATTTTAAATGGTATAAGAAAACCTTTGGTACTATTGAGGGACTGCTTAAAAGGACTTGTTGCGTAACTGTGTACAAAGCTAACAAAATGAAGAGTTAGAATTTGTGCTATAGGGAAAAAGATAATTCTGGTTAAAATTATGTTAGAGGATTTTTCAGTTCCATGAGGAAGTAATAGGATAAAGATTCCCATCTATTAGCCAGCCAGCTCTCTCCTCAGCTTAGGAAGGACTGGTGTCGTGCTGCACCAGTTTTTGCTTTATGCAGACTATTCAAGCATAACACAAAATCAAAGAGTCGCTCTGCCTGGTATGATCTCAAAGTTTTTCCCCATCTCAGGAGCTTCTCCAGGAGCCTTTTGCATTTCCAACTCTAAGAGCCATTTTTGAAAGCTATATCCACACAAGGAACGAGATGCTCACCCTTGGCACTGCTACACTGCGGGCTCAGTGATTTTCCTCTCCATGATATTCATAGCCCTAAGTGAGGGGTCTACATTCTTCAGACCAGGCCTGGGGAAGAGTTTTGCACCACAGAACAAGAGGAACAACAGCCAGCATGCTGAACAAAAATGTGCCTAAGGTAGCTTGTGGCAATGCAGAGAGAGGCTGAACTAGGCACCTCGTACCCTCCTCCACGGTCAGAGGGGACTGCAGGGATATGTATTTCAGACGCCAAGTCTCCCACATGGAGCCATGAAATGGAAACCAATTCACCTGAGGAAGCGAGGATGGCCAAGAGAAACACAACCAGACCCATTAGCAGAAATGGCAGGGAGCTGAGCGCTGGGCAGCAAATGGGAGCAGCAGCAAGGGAGAGAGACGTGCAAGAGCTGTCCTGCCTCCCTTTGCCAGTACTGGCAGAGGAAGGATGCAATGCAGTGCAGACAGGAGGCCATAAACCAGCTGTAAGAGAGGAAATTGCTTTGAGGACTGATTTAAGCCTATATGGGCTATGCGTACAGTCAGGGAAATTTTAGTGACACATTGTTCTTTTTTAA
This sequence comes from Phoebastria nigripes, assembly GCA_035582835.1. Classification (NCBI taxonomy): domain Eukaryota; kingdom Metazoa; phylum Chordata; class Aves; order Procellariiformes; family Diomedeidae; genus Phoebastria; species Phoebastria nigripes. The sequence continues at coordinate 167,936 of JAYKAV010001488.1, read as the reverse complement.
TTTTTATTCTGAGCTCCTGATTGACATGAATACCAACCTCCAAATGAAACATAGCCAAAAGGGTAGAAACTGCTGCACCATGTCAGTTGACCACAAATGAAAGCATCTTAACATTGCCATCCCACCTATGAGTTTCTGAAAAATTATTTTCTAAATACTCTGTTTAAATATGGATCTAATTTGAGCTTAGCTTGCAGACTAAGTAGCAGACAGCTCCCCAAATCTCATGCTGGGGGCCTAGGTGATGCCACTTTGGAGAAAAGCAGAGGTTGGAAAATTCATTCATGTATTGAGAGTTGCTAAGAAACAGGATTTTGTCTTCAGTTTTGGGTAGGGAACTATGTTTTGAATCAATAAACTGAGACTGTAATACATACTGTGGCAGTGCTGTTTAAACCACCTCTAATTGTTCTCTCTCCAAATTTCCTTTACACCTCTACTTCCACTCCAGTCTGTCCTCTCCTGTGTCAGCACAATGGGTTTTGTAGCACTGTGGTAAACGAGGACTTTAACTAATCTGGTTGAAAAATAATCCAGAAAAATCTAACAACCTTCTATTTCTCACCCAGATCAGTTCCTTGATATGGTTTGCCATAGGAGTCATGTGAACAGCTGTAGTAGCATAGTGGAGGAGGTGATGCAGGAGAAGGAATCAAATAGATCAGGACTGATGCCAAAAACTGTCTCACATAACCAGAGCCTGAAGAACTACATTGTATAAAAACAGATTTGATGAAAAAATAAAGTTGCATCTCAGTGATGTTCAGCTGGCCTTCTCCACTTCTTCGAATGGAGATGTATCTTCCATATACTTGTAAAAGAAATATTAAATAATTCTTAAATAATATTTAATAATAATATTATTTAAATTCTTAAATAATAATTATTAAATAATAAGTTCTAAACCAAGAGGTAGCCATGTTACTCAGCACTACCGCAGGCCCCATTGCTTGCCTGGACCTCGCGGGGACTTATGGGCATTGCTGGTATCCCTGAGCCTGTATCTGGTATCTCCCACTCTACTGTTCTTGGTCCAGGACTGTGAGATCTAAAGCAACCACAACAAGTTGTCAGATGATCTTTAGTTCCATGTGACATGGCTTGTTTAATGCAAGGCAGATGAAATGGATTGCTTAATCCAGCATGGTTATTTGCTGGATGCAGTTAAACTCTTGCCACTGCGATAAACTGCTGCTGCTTGCACTAAGCAATGCAGGTGCAGCAATCTGGTTGTCCGTGTTTTTTTGCAATTAGAAATCTTGCAGACCCTTTAGTAGTGTCTATTGTGCAAGGACAGAAGGTACAGCTACAAGTCCAAGGTCACCATCAATTTTAAAAGAGAAACTTGGGAAAGCAGGAGACAAACAGAGAATAAACTCTGATTACAAAAAGTTCTAGAAACAATAATTTTTAAATACAAGCTTTCCTGGCAGGACCAAGAAGAATAACTTGCTTTAAACACAACACTGCTTTGGTTGCCCTATCCCACTTGTGCCCAGTGTAAGCATTCCCTTGAAATGGATACAGCTGTAAGGTTCATTTTGCTACCGTGGGTTCAAAGGCCTGATTTACTAGTGCTTCTTTTTGAAAATCTAGTTGCCTGTATGCTCATTTAAAATGTTGATTGCCTTTCCTTGACGGTTTGGCTTCAGAAACATGCTGTGGAATTTAAATTCATCCCCCTCCCATGCTAATGTTGACATTATTTGTGTGTAAACACATTACATGGGATAGCAAAAATGTAAATGAGATTTCAATGTTGAATTGATTTATAAACAGCGAGTCTCTTAATTTATTGAAGTCTGCTTTGTGCCGTTTGCACATGATTAGCAGCATATACCATACATAGGGTGCCCTTCTGTAACATGTTACAGAAAGAAGAAATGCAAAATGTATACCGTTACAGCACCAAATGAAGATCTTATTGAGCTTCAAGATGCTTTGAAACATGGAATTATTAACTTAACTCTGCCTGTGAACTTGTCCTCATTAACTCCATAATTAGCAAGATCTTGTTTGATCTTGGAGTTCATTAGACATTGCAGCTGGAAGATTGTTTCAGTTTTAACACATCAGAATAGGCAATTAAAGTGATAATAAAGAATCAATATCACTTCCCTGTTTCTTAGATTTTTCCAAGGTTGCAGTGTGCCTAATTAAACCTGGTTTGAAACAGTGAGAAATTAAAAAAGTAATGTGGTCATATTTATTTTGGTTTAACAGGCTATTTAAAAGGCTGTTTGAAATGTGCCTTGGGTCATAGTTTCTACCTGCACGATGAGTAAATGGATGGGATGATTTCAGATTCAGCTGCAGGCTTAACTAGAGACTTGAGTAGATGTTACGCTCATGTCCCCTGTATTGCCTGTGCAACATGCAAATCCCCTTCCCTCTTTTTAGTCTGTGACTGGATCCAACATCATACTCATAGTTCACATGGGCTAGTGCTCCAATATCAAGAGAAAAATGTGCTAGGTTCAAGTTATTTACATAGCTCTGACTTTTCTAAAACACAGTCCAAACTGATATACGTTCACCCTCTAGAGCAGCAGCCTGATCCTCCAGTGCATCAGCACCCCCTTGTACAAGACAGCTGTAAAACTGGCATAGTGTTGAGAGTGTCTGCAGCAGAGCGAAGCCTGAACTCACACTGTTATGGGGCTCCTTCCCCCTCTGCTTTCCTTTTTGTAGGAGGCAAACTGGGATCCTCCTACACACAAGTATTTCTTCACTTGTTATCACAGCCTAGAAAGCAATGTAAACTGGAGGAAGCAAAGAGTGGTCTGTGCTCAGAAACCCCATGTTCAGGTGGACCTGATTCTGCTTTCTGCCTGTCTTCTGACTGGCAAGTAGCTGAACTGTAATACATTTCTGCATCTCCATTTTCCTATGACAGAGTGAGGCTCTGAGACTTAACACTGGAAGAATATGTAGGAAACCTCAATGAAATTTCCTATGTAATGAAATGCAATAACGTTCTAACAAGATTAGCAAGATTCAACACCCTCCTTCTACATATGTACTTTTGCCTCAGTCCTTCATCATTTTCATTTAATAAGCACAGTTAACTGAAGACACAAATCATGTCACTGAGGGAGAAATGGATAATGAAGGACCACTGAAGCACTAATCCAACTAATCTTGCCTTTGGCTCTTGAATTTGTGTAGGTCCCAACAGTAAATATTGAGTTCCAAATTCACCCAATTGATTTCAGTGGTTTTCCTTCAGCCTACAGGGTGCACATCTCTTCATTGTATTTGCAACCATTTGAAACTAAATTGTTTTAAAGATATTAATGCTTCATTGATTTAAACTGAAACAGACTCTAATTGTTGGCATTTGGGGCAGATTATAGAAATAGGGTCAGATCCCTAGCTGGTGTGAATCCATCAAAGACAACAAAATGACAATGAGGATCCTAGCTTGTGTAGCCTGGATATAATGCCCTTGATTTATGGCAGTATTAGGAAGAAAAAATTGCCCACGCTTGAACATTGATGTGTCAACATGACTGTAGACAAGCAGAGATAGCAACATCTAGGCTTGATTATCTTCACCATGACACATTTCAGTGTGTATAGTACAGATCTGATTGCAAATGAGGACTACTCCACTGGCAGCAGCCCCCTCCCTTGCACAGCTACCTGACAGGCTGAGGCTGGCCTGGTCACACCTGCATTGTCCTACCTTTTGGGTCTCCCCCAGGCATGGCCCTTTGCCAACCAGCATTTGAAGAGCTTCTAGAAAGACCTTTTAAATCTTGTCCTGACATCAAGTCAGTTTTGCCCCATATCCTGTATTCCCACCCCATACAACACAGATTTGCCTTGGTTTGGTGTGACTTAGGTATTTACCTTGCTTGCACTGTTACCAACTATCATCTCATAACGAACCGGCCTTTGGTTGGAGCCACACTGCTGCTTCAGGGCCTGTCTTAGCTAACTGGGCAGAGTGACTAAATGAACGCTTAACCCTTGGGTCTTTTAATCCTGAATGCCAGCAGGGATCATGCTGAGTCCCCGCAAGCCAAAACCGAGCCTTGCCAGCTGCTTCCCACGTCCCCTCCAGCACTTCTAACCCAGGACCGACATGAAACCTGGTATCTGGGTCAGCACCCGCCTGATGGAAGCGAGGAGAAACAGCCCCATACAATCCAGAAGCCCCACTGCTGCTGGCCAAGGCATCGTACCTCTGCTCTGACAGGCCCTGAGCAGACATGCAGTTGGGCCGCACCTGCCGGTGTCACTGCTGTAAGGTTTCTGGTCACCAAGAAGCCTGCCAAAGCTGGCGAGGAGGCAGCTAGCTCCAGGCAGGCCAGACTGCACTGAAAACCGTGGCCTACAGAAGAGCCAGGTCTAGACTTCAAGACCCTGAGAGGAAGGGTCCACAAAACACAGGTGACACCACAAGAATTTTCTCCAGCTGCAGTCCTCCAAAAAGTACCTGTGCTCACATGCCAGTGGCACCTGTATAGAGATACATGCTCTTCTGCGAGTATTATGCGTTTGGCCTCCCAGCCGGAACTGACCACTGCCTGTCCAGGCAGACAGGGTGACCAGGAGAGAGAATTAGTGAGCAACTACTGCTAACCTGAACAAACAGCGCGACTCAAGGCATGTTTCCAGCTCCTGGCAGTCTCCAGCCGCCGTTTCACACACGGGAGCCAGTTTCCAGCTGAGCACCGCACAGCATTTGTTTTACACTGCAGAGGGCTGCTCAGGCCCCACTGCCACCCCTCTGTGTGGGCTGAGACTGTGGAGACCACTGGCACCTGTTCAAAATGGCCTTGGAACAGAGGAGTCACCCCTGCAAGACAGTGGGTGAGGAAATGGGAAGGGCCAGCAGCTGAAGGACACCACAGCACCACACATGCTGGCAGTCTGGCCGGTGCCCGGGGCATGAGAAAGGCCAAGGGCTTGATCGGTAGTGCCCTGAAATGGCCGACTGGCTTTGGCCTGGAACACTGCATGGCTGTGGCTTCTGCCCATCAAGCAGTGTGCATGTGGCCAACCTCTTCTGGAGGGCCATGGACCCCAGCGGTATGGACACGGGCCGCTCCCTGCCCGCTGGCCTCAGAGACAGTCTGGGATCCATCACACCTCCCAGCACTGAGAGTCAAAATGGCACCAGCTGCCTGGGCTGGGTCCTCAGGACACTCTGATTGGCTGCCACCAGCCAGGGCTGTGAGGCAGTTGGTTGCTAGGCAGGCCTGGGTTGCTAGGCAACCTTGGGCTTGGTGCTAGGGGCAGGCCTGTGGTGCCCCGGGGCAGGGGGTGCTGTCCTGGGGCTCGGCCAGGGGAGATGGCCACCCAGAGGCACGCAGGCACATGGTTAATCCTTTGCTCCCCAGAGGCAGCCCTCAGGGATGGCTACGTGAGCCACTCACAATATGGAGCAATATGGGCCGTGAGGGCTGAGCAGCCCCAGATTTCCAGTGCAGACTGAGCCAGGGAGGTGCCAGGCCACCCCAGTGCTCTCCCTGCCATCCGGAGGGCTGGGCTGGTGGGCGCCTCGAGTGCTGTGGAGGGGTCGGTGGGAGGACGCAAGGCGCTGAGCCCACTGCAGCCCCACTGCACCCCAGGGCATGGGTGAGGCCTGCCGGCAGGAGGGCAGCTGAGTGCGAGGCCTTCAGCAATCAATCCCCTCACTTCACCTGTAAAATGCACAGCATCCTGTGGGAGTGAGCGCCACAGGCACCTGTAGGCCACAGGTCCTTTTAATACAAATGAAGCCAGCTTCCCTATAGACAAATTGTTTCCCTTCTCTTCCCCAGCTGGGAAGTCTAAAGTAAGGGAACAAGCGTGCCAGTGTACCCCTGGGATCCTCAGACTTCGGGGATTTTCTCTGCCCCGAAGGTCTGGGCTCTGCCAGGCCCCCTCCCGCGCCAGCCTATGGGACGGCACGCTGGCCAAGCTGCAAGCAGGATGGCACTGCTGGAATCGGAGAAGATCATAGGTGCAATATCAGCAGTCCCCCTTGAATGCCAAGACTAGTAACATTTCTTCATGTAAGCAGTGTTTCTGTGGCAAGGAGTAGGGTCAAGTCCACACAGCTCCACAGGTACTAGGCTTAGCTAGCGTTTTATTCTCATCCCATTTTATCCTACATGTTCTCTAATGCACACGGCAAAACTCTTCCCTGAGCTGTTTCTTGTTAATGAAGTTATTTTAGTGCATTGTAGGGTTTGGCTTAGCATGTTTCCAAGAGACAATCTTATCTTTATCCATGCAAAGTTAAGGATCTATCCTCATTTTCTGTCCCTGTGACATTCAGGAGGTTCATGTGCAAAAAAAAATGGGCTACCAGTCCCCAGGCTGATTTTGGGATGCTTTATACTATCTCTAAACAGCAGGTTAATTTCAGCTGACACTTATTTATGAAAGCACAAAGTCTGGTGGGGTAATAAAAAAGTCAACTCCCAGAGAATATATAGGCTTAGATTTTCTTACCTAACATGGTTTTATCTAGAGATTTATTAAGCAAAATAAAGATTTGGCTGGCAAATAATGTTATCAATTGCTCCATATTTTAAAATCTTTTGAAAGCACATACAAAAAACAGATTAATTTCCTTGTACACTATCTACTGTGGGGTATAAACATGCTTTATTCAGTAACTAGCCAAGAAAATGTAAATTAGCTGCCTGACATTTGGGAAATTCACATGGCTGAATTATATGACTTGTATATTGGGAAAACCCATAGGGTTTGTTAGCATCCAGGTGGATGTTAATTTTAAGTAACAGCCTGGTCAAATGCTGAGGTTTCAGTGTTGAATCAAAGACATAGAATCTTCCCCCGTCTCTATCCTTTTACCTCCGTACAGTTAGAGGATTTGACACCTGAAATCAGTTTTCAGAGAGGCTGAGTGAATAATACAACTGGTCACTTGTAAGCTGACTTCTCTGCTGCCTTGTTAGTGTTGGCAAAGACATCTGCTTACGTGGCCTGATTCTCACTTCTGCGCAGAGTAAAAAGGTCCCCCGTAAGACGGAGAGCCAGTGCCCTTGACTGGGGCCACGATCCCAGCTCCCCTCCCTATCTTTGTGCCCAGGGAAGGACGGAGCGGTAGCCCACTATTCCCTAAACAAATCTGCCATTCAGCAGGGCGAGGTTGGGAAATAATGAAGTCAGCACATTAGTGCCTAGCCTGCTGAGCTCACACTGCTGAAAGCTGCCGGTGGGTGAATTTCCCAGCATTTGGAAACTTTGTCTCAGTTCTGCGGGTTTGCTCAAGTGTGCGATGGCTGTTCGCAAGGGAGCTTTCCCGCTGGGTGGGTTTGCTTTCCTCCTTGCAGCTCATGGAAGGTGAGAGCTCTCCTTCATGTCTTCCCTGCCCCCACCGCCGCCCCTCCCTCACCCCGCAAACACAATGCTCTTCCAGCGGGTCCCCTCCGCTAGGGAGCTTTTCCCTCTCCCAACTCCCACACTGGGACACTTTTCCACATTTCCAGGATTACGGCCACTTTCACTTAGATCTATGTGTGTTGCCTCCACATACAAAGAAGCACTTGGGGACGGGATTAGTAGGATTAGAAGAGATTCACATATGTCCAGTTCAAGCAATTGGTATTCAAAGCTTTACACTTCCAAATGCCACCAAGAGAGAGAAAAGGAGCTGGGAGCTTGCTTTGCATTTCAGCACCTTCCTGCGGGGGACAGGGCTCTTTGTCTTGGGGGGGACACACAAATCCCACCCCCCCCGTTAATCCAGCACCCCTTAGCCACCAACTCTTTCCCTTTGGTACCACCGGTGGGGCTCTCGTATAGCCCCAACAAGAAGACAGAAGTATTGTGGCTTTCCTGTTTCTCTTTTTAGAGCAGCTCTTCTGCGAACTTGTGGCAATCTCTGCTGGGGTTTGGTAGGCAAATCAAGGTCCTCCCCCATGCAGTTTGTTATGATATTTCTTGTCTGTCATTGGAAGACAAGGAAGCATCACTGGGTTTAGAGCATAAAGGCACAAAATTCTTAAAAGAGAGCCTTTGCTCATACTAATTTAAATCCTTCACATATAAGTGAACTGTTCATGTGGGCAAGACAAGGCCTTAAGATTAAACAAGTGTGTTAGGCATTTCTGATAAAGCAATAAAAAAATCTGCTTTTCCCCCTTCCGTTTTTGATAGACTGCCTCCCTTGTTGCCTTTAGGGCAATGGCAGTGGTGATTTCCTGATATTAGACAAATCAGTAGAGTCACAGTTTATATTACATAGTTTGCATTTTGGCAATCCCTCCAAATGTGAACAAATCATATTGTTCAAAAATGAAGAGGAGGGCTTTAATATTAGTCAGTGTAACAAACCTCTCTGTAGTATAGTGAGAGATTTTTGGAGCAGAGCAGGTGGAGCCTTTTTTTAATACATTCATCCATTAATTAATTAATTCATTCTTTTGTTCAGTCTTTCTGCTCACTTTCTGCTCACTAGGATAAAAGCTCTTGTGGAACCCTATATTGTTTGCTATGACTTATAAGGGACAGGAACATATACAACCAGATGGAAAAAAAAAAAAGGAAAACTTTTCATACCCTGCAGAACATCTTTTAAGTGATTTTTTTATTTGCAATAAGTGTATTTTTTTTTTTACAGTTTTCAGCCCAGAAATGAAATTTCAGAGTATATGAAATAAGCTGAAGGAAACTGAAATGTTGCTAAAATATCAAAGATACTCTCTTAATTATTTCCATTTACTTTTATCTTTAAAAGGCATGGAGTCCTAGGTGAGTATTAGCTGAAGTCGATATATTTAATATTAATCTACTAATACCAGAGTAAGCCAGTATAAAGCCCAGTGGGTCTTTATTATCACGAATAAAACGGGCCAAGTTTGAGCTAATATTTTGTTAACTTGCCATTTTTGCAACTCCAAGTCTTGCTTCAATAAAAGTAAGTGGGAAAGGGTGCCATGAATATTCAGATTAAAGGAACTAAGTGTACAAATGCTGGTGATTTTGATAAGTCACAAAGTTTTGTGGTTTACAAGTGACTCTATAGGATTTCAGACAGGTGGAAACCCCTAAAATACGGAAAAGCAGGGAGGCTATCAGGTCTCTATATGCTCCCCAAATCTTCAGGGAGTTCTGAATAGTTCACATACACTAATGATGCAAGACTGGGCCTCTGCAATTTAGCAAAAAGGTAGCAATATCTGCAAAATTTGGAACTGCAACACATTGATTATCCATTTCAGGTGGCTGCCAGCTGTGGAGAAGAGGTTCACTTAGTAACAAAGCCAATATGAAGAGGAGAAGACAACCCAGAACATATATACCTATGAACTTCATTTTAAATTTAAATTCATTTTCAGAAGTGGTAAAAATAATTACTTCCCACTGCAGCTGTGAACATCAGTCATACAGAGCTATAAAATTAAAAATACATATAATTTCTTGCTTCTTCCCCTTTACTTTTTATCGTTCTGCTTATTGTTGCCCAGTCTTTCCCATCTGTCTTACCTATTTACACAGTACTCCCCTCAGTGAAGGTTTTGCACATCTCAACGTATCTATCTTTTTGGGGGTCTGTTGGTCTCACTGAACTACAGGTAATAATTGTTAGCGAGCGTTACAGATCACTGATGTTTCCACGAGGACGCTGCACTACTGATGAGTGGATGAGAGAAAATTTTTCTTGACCTTTGTGCAAAATGGTGTTCTGGCAATTAAGAGGCAAAGGATTTTCCTTGTTTTGTGTGTGTGTCATCCCACTCCAGAATGATATTCTTTGTTCCTGGAAGAACCTTAGAGCTCTCGCACCCCTGAGTATACAAAATATCTGAAAGGAAAAAGGGGGTATCATAGGAGCAGTGCTGACTGCTTGTTTTGCTGTGTACAAACTGGTTGAGAAGGGGCTGTAGCTCCCAAGATCCCATTCCATCCCACACTCCCAGCCGGCAGCATTTCTGACGGCCAGGCAGAGGACTCGGGATACTAACCTCCACCGAGGAATCATTCATGTCCCGTGTATTTCCTCCCCAGATTAAATTTGCTGACAGTGTCTCAAGCCACTCAGTTCCATGTGAAGGTAGAGGTTTACCAGGGACCCAGCTAAGCACCCTGCAAGGAAGTGTCTTCCTGACAAAGAAAAAGAGATGATGGCTTCAGGCTAGATCTGGGTACACAAAACTGCTGCTACTGGACACTCACCTTTGGCTCAGGTGCAAAAGAATAACAGGTGAAATGGTGACAGAAGTGGTATTAGCAAACTAGAGAAGACGGCTTGCTTTTCACTCACAGGTCCTTCCCTGAAAACAGTTTTGCTCAGCATCAGTGACTGAAAAGAAACTGTGAGCCCCCTTAGCTGAGCTTGGTGTCTATGGCTGGCATGGGCTCTCTTAAGATCTTATTATTAACATTTTGCTAATCAATTTCCTTCTTGGGAAACAAATATGAAAGGGCCTGCCCCCAATTAAAGCATTTTTGCTTAAAAACTAAATGATCTCATTGGAGTAATTAAGCCCTTCCATACAGTACTCACTGGTTCTTTATTGCAAGGAGCTGCACTGGTAATTTGAATTTTAGGGGCCTGACCTCTGAGTCTATTGAAACCGAGAGACATCAGTCAGCTTCAGTAAGGTTTGGTTCTGGCCCTGACAGGCCTCATAGTAAGCAAACAAACACCACAGTTCTTCAGTGTTTCAATAGTTAATAATTAACCTTTGCCATAAGCTGATGAGAAAAGATGATGTCGGTGGACCTAGTCATCTCTCCCTCTCTCTGTCTTTTAAGAGACGGAGGTGGGACTTTTATGATCCTCGTTACTATTGTGTCTGAGCGCTTCTAAGCCTGCTCCAAGCTCCCGAGAATCACAGGCTCCCAGTGTTATATCCATAGGCTTGTAGGTTTTCCGGTCCAGGCTGAAGAACTGCAGGACCAAGAAAGGGCGCTGATGGGCCCTGCAACCACCAGCCTCCCACAGCACAGCAGGCCTGTGCCTGGTCTTCGGCACTCACCTAGCACAATTCCCCCTGCAATTACACTTCTCTGAGATGGGCCTAGGACTGTTGTCTCTCTTGTGCGAGACATGAATACTTCTGAAGACTAGGGGGGGGTTCTGCAGGTGTGGTGGGGCAATGACCACGGGGCTACACACTGCCAACACTATCCTTTGCCGTGTGCCTGCTTTCTGACCATCATTCTTCTCTTTTGTAGTCGTGCTTGACGTTATTTTCCTCCAGTGTATTTTATTTTCCATTTGTGGAACAGCATTTACATTAACAGTGCAATTGCCACTGAAAACGGACTGCCTCATTTCAGCTGCAACTTTAAACAAGATGAGAATGGAGAGTGATTCAAATTGTAAGGGTGGGAAAATGTGATTTAAATGATGCAAAAAACTTATTTTATATAGTAAAGCCTCCCTGAACATTTGAAGTTTCAACAGCTCAGCTGAAAGCAGTATAGCAAGAGACTCAGAAGTGATTTATAAAAACAGTCTTACGCCTTAGCCGGGCCAGATTTTACCATCGTTTCTGGTGTTCATTAGCATCTCATTGCACATGTCGTCCCATTGATCCCAATGGAACAAGCCCACACAATAGAGTTCTATTCAAGGGTGGTGAAGGCAGTCCATACGCCCATCCCCAAACACTGAGACATGGCAAAGGTTTGTGAATAGACTGCAGATAATTTTTGTTGTGTCTTCTAGAATTTGTATTAGCCTATTAACAACCCGTAAATATTCACTTGAGACATGCATTGTTTAAAATTGAGATACAAAATGAGACAAGGATTTCTTTTCTTTCTCTTTAGTGAGTCTTCCATGCTTTCGAATGCGTAGTGGAAGAGTTATTCAATAATTTCTATGGCTTTATTTGTTTTCAGTATAACTATGAAAAATAAATTGCATTAAACTTACTTGTTTCTGAGATGGCAAAACATGTCAATCTTTAGTCGTTATAACACCAATGTTTTCACTCTGGCCTAAGATAACTTTAAACATTTGAGAAGCTTACTGAACAGCAGTGCTTCTGGGGTTTCTGATGGGGAGGATTTGGGGGGAGCAGCGGGGAGCTCTTATGTATTCTCTGTCCGTCTCCCACTTTTTTTATAGCTGATATTTAAATAGCCTACTTGACTTTGAGACTAACTCAGTAATTGTCAGCTATCTACTAAAGCAGTGAGGGAGAGGGTTCTTAGAAGTCAGTGGGTGAGTTTCGGTATCAAGTGTAGTAGATGGAGAAAGTTCACAGTAATGAGAGTGCAAACAACTGCAAGTGATGTGAAAGGCCAGAAGGAAAGACAAAGAAAACTTGCCCATTGGAGAACATTAATGTTTTAGGTGCAAATATGGGCCCAGAACATAAAGGCAAAAGAGAAAATAAATACAGGCCTTTGAGCAGCGTTATTATCCTTCAACACAGTGACAAGCCAGCCATGATTCCAAAGTATGTGACAAGCTTGTTTGCCAGGAATGCCAGGCTTAGCCCATTCTGCATGTGTCAAGTGTGCACCAGCATCTGAGCTCTGCATATGGGAAATGTGCATCACAGTCTCAGCTCTGTGGCTGTATTTTGGAGATAGCGCAGGTTTTACCAAGCATCTAAAAATAAACTATATTTAATGAATTCAACAATACTGACAGTTTTTTTCTTCTTAAAATCCAAAGACAACAAAATATTTCACAGTTGACTAATACCATGGCACGTCTGATAGCTTTAGAAACATTCAAACTGATTTTCTATAATCTTTTCTCTAAATAAAATGCAGGTTTCAGGTGCATTCACTACAGGGAAAAAAAAAAAAAAAAAGGAATTAAATGCAAACTGTTGATTAAGTGGTTTTTATTGTTTACTGAAACTAATTTCAGGCTTTTGGTAGCAACCGTCATATATCAGAGGATTAGCAATTTGCACGTCTCTAATTAATTAGTCTTTGACATTTTAAATTTTATTACTAAGGTTTTATGCCGTATTTTTTCCAGGAGTTTTGCAAATCAGCATTTAAATACAGAAAATAAAATGCCATCCTTAATTAGGTGCACTGGAATGCCCAGCAGTTATTTCCTTTAAGGTTATAGTCTCCCCAGAAGCAGTGCCTGGTATGGACCCGATCCTGCTGTCATCCGCGGGATACTTTAAAGATCTGAGTAAGGGCTCCAGCTTCATACTTAATAAACAGGGGGAAATTTTGTTCTGACCGCTTGTTGCAACGAATTTGAAAATATATGAATGGAGAAGAATTTTCCTGAATCCAGGCAGAGGAATATTATCTCCGGGTTTATCTGACTGGCGAATTTGACTACAGCAGCCCAGGATAGCCTTCTCATCCCTTTCCAGTCAGAAGGAAATTCGACATTGCCCTCGTATTGCCCTACTTCTGGAAAGCAAATTCGTGATAAACACAAGAATTAAAATAGTCTTTCAGCCTATTCACTTTGATGATGTCAAAGTGTCAGATGACGAGATGCTATCCACCTGAATTATACCGTCAATCTAAATGTAATCCAGTAACACATTTTGAGCAAAACCAGCATGCGGTTAGGGAATCTCGGCTGTCCTCTCTAAAATAAAATGAACGCCGTTTAGAAACAACCAAATTTCAGCTTTAGCACCCAGCGCGGTGTAGCACAACCCGTTCATAGCAGCACTCGTCTCACAGACAGTTGGCTGAGAGCTTTCTTGTAACGCAGTGATCTGTGTTTCCTAAATAGGATCAACAACTACCTTATTGTAATGCTAACATTTAGAACTATTTTTATACTAAAAACGCGGTTGTCAAATGTCCAAATTAAATTAAAAGCAAGCAGAGAGAGCAAAAACTAATAGCCATAAACCATAAAAGCTAATAGCCTTCTAATAAACCCACAAGAAAAATACATAATACTGATTTAACCAGTCTTCATATCATGAATCCGATTCTGTGTTGCCGGCCAGGTCAATAAAGTCAAGGGAAGTGCAAGATTTAATATTCTTTCACAGTAACGCTACGCAAGAGAAAAGTACATCCAATTTCCGTACCAAACTCTATGAGAATTCAAAATCGGGCACTGCCTTAAAATGCATCCATTAATTAAAATCCGATATTTGAAAACGCACAATTTCCATTCTGAGAAGCCTCTAAACCCCAGACCTGTCCCCTGAGCGGCGGCCAGCCGTGCCGCTACGACTGCACGTTGGGTTACGAGCGGGTCGCGTTTCCCTGGGCCCCGTCTGATGCGGGCACGGAGGCTGTGCGGGATGCTCTCGCACCTGATTTTCTCTGTACTCCAGAGCAGTTTGCCTTTCCAGAGAAAACACATTTCCCTCCCTCACCAAATCTCTCTGCCTTTATGAAAACAGGAATTAAAAGCCAGGGAGTGCATGTTAATTTGATTTAGCTACCACCCAGCTACCATTTTGGCTCTTCTCCTACGCCCCGATTAGGAAACCATTTGATTTTCTGACTCCCGGGGGTTAATTTCGTTGCTGCCGGCGTCGGGGGGGAGTCTCGCTGCTGACTGAACAGGGACAGCGGCACGCCCGGAGCTCCTCCGCAGCCCTCTCCGAAATGCCCTGGCCGGGGGATGGCAGGCACTTGACCGGTGGGGAGAGGCGGCGGCGGAGGGCGCAGCCAGCCCGCCCCGGGGCAGCGCGGCCCCCCGCCCCGCCGAGCACCCACCGCCCGCCGCCGGGACCGGCCGGCCCGCCTCCGCCGCTCTCCGCGGGCTCAGCCAGCAAATGTCCGGGCGGCTCTCCTCCCACCTGGCTGCGCCCACGGGTGGCACTTCCCACGCACCGCTCTGCTGCGCCGAGACCTTTCCTTTTTTCCTTCTTTCTCAATGTTTCTTTCTTCTTTTCTCTTTTTTGCTCTTTTTCTCTTTCTTTCTTTCTCTCTTTCTTTCTCCCCCCCCCTTTCTTTTATTCTTTTTTCTTTTTTCTTACTTTTTTTCTTTCTTTCTTTCTCTCTCCCTCTCGCCCTCCCTCCCTCCCTCTCTCTCCAGCATCAGCAAAGTGAAAGCGGCAAAGGAAAGCAGCGGGGGAGGCCGGACGCGCCAGGCAATGTTACGACCGGCAATCGTGCTGGAGCAGTGCTGCCCTTTTCCGAAACGACTTTCCTGGCGACGCTCGCTGTGCCCGGGATTTAACCTCGCGTTACTTTCCCAAATCCTTCCTTTGCCCTCAGGCGACTCCGAGCAGGGCCGAGCCCCGCCGCCCCGTCCCGGGAGGGGGATGCTGCGGCCGTGCAGGCGGGACTGGCCCGACAGCCGAGCCGGGGGCGTTGGGGAGCAGCGACATCGCCGGGAAGGGGGAGAGAAGAAATATTCGTAACATTCCTCCGAGTGACGACCTGACTTTTCCTTCCCGTCCCAGCGCCCGCCCCTCTCCGCCCCGCGGTGCACCGGCGGCTCCGTAGGACGGTATCGCCCTCCGGCCCCATCCCGATGAAGCCCCAGGCCCGGAGGGGAGCGGGGCTCGCCGAGCAGCCCGCCCTGCCGGAGGGGAGGACGGGACCCCTCCTGTTGCTTCCCCCGACGGCGTCTTTTCGCCTTCCTCTTCTCTGTCCCCGTCGGTCTCTAACTCCCCCAAACTGAGCGGCTTGTCTCCTCCGGAGCGGCGGACGCGGGGACCTGGTGTGGGAGCTGCCGCCCCCCGGCAGCCTCCGGCCCCGGGGCCGGGGGTTTCCCCCGATCCTGCGCGTTTTCCTGCCGCCTCCGCCGCCGCCGTCACCGTGTCAAGTTTTGTTCATTTGCTTCATCCCGGCTCCACGGGAGGGAAGGGCGGAGGGAGGAGCGGGCAGCCCCCGGGAGCCCCCCGGAGAGCGGCCCTGCGGGCAGAGGAGGCCGCCCGCGCCTCCCCCGCGGGGTGCGGAGACCGGCGGCGCCCGGCTCCGCGGGCGCGGAGGGGACGGCGCTGGGGGCGTCGGGCCCGGCCAGGTTTCCTGCCTGTTTGCCCGGCAAACCTCCCAGCTGGGGGAAAAGTCTGGGTGGGTTTACGGCTTTTGCGGCGGAAGCGAGATAAGCCGAGGTCGCGTTCAGTTATTTCTGATATATTCTCCTAAACACTCTTCTCTTTTTCTTTTCTTTTCTTTTCTTTTCTTTTCTTTTCTTTTCTTTTCTTTTCTTTTCTTTTCTTTTCTTTTCTTTTCTTTTCTTTTCTTTTCCTTCTCACGGCGGGATTTACTGACAGTGCTGAAATCAGAAGGCTTTAATTTTGCTCAGCAGACTAAGCACAGTTAGACTCAGTCGGATGAAAGTGTCCCTCTGTTCCTGGCTCCTCGCTCTCCTCGGGGCCTGGAGACTCTTTATGGAGGAGCGGGGTCCTGCCAAGGAGCTTTCTCCTGGGCCTTACGCGCCTGTTGGCAGGTGGAAACTCAGCCCGACGGCTCCCCCCGGGAAAGCGGGGGCACCCGGGCCGGCTCCGGGAGCACCAGGGCCCGCCCGCCGCGGGTGGCTCCCTCCCCGTCCCGGCTGGCAGCCCCGCACTCACCGCGTAGGCACCACCGGGGGCTGGCAAGGTCCGGCGCAGGACCACACTCCCTTCCCCGGGCACGCACACGGCTCGGGCAGGCTGCTCCTGCCCCCCAGCCCGGCAGAGCCCCGCAGACTGCTCAGTCCGCCCCGGGGGCAGAGGCAGAGCTGGCGCCCGGCGGACGCCCAGCACGGCCGAGAGCTGGGGTGGTGACACCTGCTCCAGGTGCCCCGCCAGCCCTCCCCGGCGGAGCCCCCACCTGCCCGGCCCCACGCACCCCCCCCTTCCCCGCCCCACCGCCGGCGAGAGAAGGTCCCGCCCAGGCTGTAGCCGGTGCCCGGAGCCGATTCACTTACTGGCGCGAACGCCTGGGGCTGTTTTGCAGCGCTGCCCCCCGGGGCCGGTTCCCTTCCCGCCTGCGTCCGGCCCGGCCCGGCCTTGAACGCAGCCTCTCGGTCCCGCCGACGGCTGCTCCGGCTGCCCCGCCGCGCCGCCCTGCCGCCGGAGCCGAGGGCGAGTGGAGCCCCGGGGGCTGCCGCCCGCCCCCGAGCCGGCCCTCCCGGCCGGCAGCCCTCCCGCCGCCAAGCACACGGACTTGCCGCCGCACCCCGGCTTTCCCCGTTTATTTAAAGGGAGTCACTGGCCCGGGGGGAGGAGGGCTTCCCAGCGCGCATCTTCCCGCGGAGGCTGCCCGCCGACCGCCCGAGTCATCGCTCATTTAAACAAAGCGGCGACCCAGGTACGAGCCAATTGCGGCCAGCCCGGCCGGGCGAGGGCCAGCCGGTGCCGCACCACAACCCCCGGCCGGGGGGGACCGGGGGAGGGGGAGGGAAGGGCAAACAAAGCGGGGAGCCGCGCCTGGAGCCGGGCACGCTGCAGGACGGGGGCGATCGACGTCCCCCACCTCCTCCCGCCGGAGCGGGGGGACTTCCCCGGGCTGCTCCGGTCCGCTGCCGCCTGCGGCCGGGGTTTCCCCGCCGGCCCCGAGCAGGCGCGCAGCCCCCCGCAGCCCCTTGCCTCCCTACTGTAGACGGGATGCGGTTTTATATTGGAAATGAGGGGCAGGGGGAGGAGATGGCGCGCACACGGAGCGATGAGTGTGCGGTGTCAATCAGAGGGGTTTTGTGTCTCCTTGACTCCTGATGGTCCGTGGCTGAGGTGTCCCGGGTGGCACCACAATGAATATGAATAGGGGTCCTTGCTAAATGGGACAGTCAAAGCGCACCGCCCTGAATAATGGCACGTCATCCTAACTAGACCATTATACATAGGAGGGCTCCTTTTGTCTCTGCTCTCTGCTGCAGCTCTATAAAAGCCCCTCTTTTTCAGGCTGAGGTTAGTCCAAGCATACACTAACTAGCCATCCTGTAAACAGGCTGAGTAACCGGGGGGGAGAGAGAGAGAGGAGAGGTTCTTGAGAGAGGGGGCTGAGGGGCTTTTTCCCTCTTCCTCCAGCATTTCCAGCCCTTCGCTGGCAGAGCCTCCCGTCTGTTTATTTCTTTTTCGTTCCGTTTTCTTTGCTTTTTGAAGGAGAGTTGTCTTGTTCCGCCACCTCCAGAGCAGGGAAGAGTTTCTTGCTCAGAAGCCCGAATACAATGAATTCTGACTCCAGCTCTGTCTCCAGCAGAGCTTCCTCGCCAGACATGGATGAGATGTACCTGAGAGACCACCACCACCACCACCACCATCACCACCACCAGGACAGCCGGCTCAACTCCGTCTCCTCCACCCAGAACGACCTGGTGCAGAAGATGTCCGGGGAGGGCCTCTCCAGGAACGGCTCCAAGGCCGGAGGGGAAGGCAGCAAGTACAAAATCAAGAAGCAGCTCTCAGAGCAGGACCTGCAGCAGCTGCGGCTGAAGATCAACGGCCGGGAGCGTAAGAGGATGCACGACCTCAACCTCGCCATGGATGGGTTGCGGGAGGTGATGCCCTACGCCCACGGACCTTCCGTGAGAAAACTCTCCAAAATCGCCACCCTCCTGCTAGCCAGAAACTATATCCTGATGCTCACCAGCTCCCTGGAGGAAATGAAGAGGCTGGTGGGGGAAATCTACGGGGGGCACCACTCGGCCTTTCACTGCGGCACGGTGGGACACTCCGCCGGGCACCCGCCCCATGCCGCCGGCACCGTGCACCAGGTGCACCCCATCCTCGGCAGTGCCTTGTCCTCCGCCAACACCTCCTCCTCCCTCTCCGCCTCCCTGCCGGCCATCGGCACCATCCGGCCCCCCCACTCCCTGCTCAAGACCCCCTCGACCCCTCCCGCCCTGCAGCTCGGCAGCGGCTTCCAGCACTGGGCGGGCTTGCCGTGCCCCTGCACCATCTGCCAGATGCCCCCCCCGCCCCACCTCTCGGCCCTCACCGCCTCCAACATGGCCAGGATCTCGGGGGAGACCAAGGACCTCCTGAAGTGACTCGGCGGGCCCCCCCCGGCCCCCGGGGCTGCGCCGGAGCCGGCGCTCTCACGGGCGGGGAGGGGGCTGCGGCCGGGCCCCCCCGCGCCGCCGACGGACCTGCCCCCGCTGCCCCCCGCCCCGCCATCCCCCCCTGTAACACGGGATTAGTGTAGTAAGGACCTTGCAAAGGTAATGTTTTAGCCGGCTCCTCGGGCGATGTTTTCTTATCATACTAAACCGGAAAAAAAAAGTCCCTGTTGTAAAAAGAATAATAATAATAATGCCGCTGATGGTGATCAAATGTAAATAATTCCTTAAAATGGATGCAAAAGGAAAAAAAAAAAAAAGACATGGTTGTCATTGTAGTGTTCGCAGCTACTAAGAGACGATGAGATCGGTTCGGGGCTTCTTCTCCTTCTTTTTGCGAGCTTTTCCTTTCTTTCTTTTCGCACGGCGACACCTCCGAAACCTCCCGCTCCAAACCCGGCTGCGGCAGYGCAGCGGCGGCCCGGCGTAGCCCGGGGAATGCATGCATGCTTCCCACCGCAGCTTGCCACCCGTGGGTACCGGCCACGGGCGGCTTCCCTGGCAACAGGGACTTCCGAGTGAATTCACTAAAGTTTTGTGGGTGGTTTTTTTTTTTTTTCCCCAGCTTTGTTTGCGATGCGGTTTTGTTTGCGGTTCTTTTTCTTCTTCCCTCTGTGTCCGCCAAAAAAAAAAAAAAAAAAAAAAAAAAAAAGAAAAAAAAAGAGAGGGAAATAGTGCAAAACACAGCACAACCCTCCTGCGGGTCTGTTTTGCCAAATCTCCCATCTCCTGCTCTCGGTGAAGTGTGCTGGTTCAGCTGGCTGGGGTCCTCTTCACTTATTTCTGTTGTTGGCTTGGGGTTTGTTCTGCTTTGCTGCTTTTTTTTTTAGTTTGGTTTGGTTTGGTTTGGTTTGGTTTGGTTTGGTTTGGTTTGGTTTGGTTTGGTTTTGATGCGGGGTCGGCTCTTGCCAGATCAGTGACTTGTTTAACTAAACCGGAATCTTTGTTGCTGTTTATTTCCTTTTCGGTACGTTTTCCTGGGCGTTTGCTTGAAATATTGTTATTATTCATTTCATTTGTTTGTTTGCTTTTTGTTAGGGCCTCAAAGACAACACCGTGTCTTTATTTTTTATATATTCTTGATAACTATCGATATATTTATTATTGACCAGTGTTTCTGGATGAGATTTCCAAATAAAATAAAAAATGAATTACAAGCTGCCTGTTTCGCCTTTGTCTGGGACTGGAAGCTGAGAAAAGGCTCCGTATTTGATCGCTCTGGGTTTTGCCACGACTTTTCTGACCCAGCCGGAGGAGGCTGGCAAATCTCCTTGTGTGGCTCGGGAGCCGCCCTGCCTCGGAAGAAGCGACAAACCCGACAGCGATTGCCCAAAGGTCCCCCGGTGTGCGCGGGCTGCCGGGCTCCCCCGTTTCACACCGGGCTGGAAGTCGGCAGGAATGCACAAGCCGATGGTCCGACAGCCAGTGCCAGGCGGCGGGAGGACGGGCGCAGCTGGGGGGGAAATGGGGGACAGGTGCGTTTATAGGTAAAAAAGGGGCAATACCTTTTTTTTTCTGGAGATGCATCTGTCAGCCCTTTTCCGGGAGGGAAACGGCAAGCTGGACAGGGCCGGGAAAGGCAGCTCTGCCGCGCCGGGAGGCGGTGCTCCGCGGGGAGCAGCGCGGTGTGRGTGGGGGCACAGGAGCGGGACCCTCGGGGGAGCGCAGCTGGCGGCTGCCAGCGACCCCCGGCTCCGCACATGGGAGCGGGGTCCTGCACCCCCCCGGCCAGGCACCCCCGGCCCTCCGCCTTTCGCGGAGGGGTGTCCAGGGGGGACCTGAAGAAACACGGAGAAGGCGACTCCCCCTGAGTCGCAAGCTGAGCATTGACAGGGGAAGGGGGGGGGGGCGGGGATTTAAACAGGGGTGCGAAACAACTTTTGGAAGGCACCTCTGGGTGATCGTGCTGGTGAACGGGCTGTGCAATACTGCAGCAACTAAATCGTCGTTAAGGCATAAGCACGCATACACAAACATTTGAAAGTCCTAAGAAGAATATGTATGTGCCCCGAAAACATACTGAACTAACGAATCATGCTGTAAAAAAGCTATTCCCCCGCTGAAGTAAATCCTTCCAGTACTTCAGCAAGATGATCAAGAGATGCTGCAGATTCCTTCCTCCCTTCCCTTCCCTTCCCTTCCCTTCCCTTCCCTTCCCTTCCCTTCCCTTCCCTTCCCTTCCCTTCCCTTCCCTTCCCTTCCCTTC
>JAYKAV010001488.1:127281-146774 GCA_035582835.1 Phoebastria nigripes | reverse complement strand
TTCCCCTTCCCTCCCTTCCTTCCTTCCTTCCTTCCTTCCTTCCTTCCTTCCTTCCTTCCTTCCTTCCTCTCCTTTCCTTCCTTTTAGTTTTCAGTTGTGCACGATTCCTCTGCCTTCCAGGAGGGTTTTTGCCTCTGCCCAAGTCAGCGCGGTGCCCGGCCCCACGGCTCCACGCCCCCGCCCCGGCGCTGGCTGCGGGCCGGCGCCGCTGGCCGCAGGCAGCAGGGAGGGGGTCCCGCCGCAGGAGAGCCCGGCGCTGCCCGGGGAGGGGGCGCAAGACGAGGTGGAGGAGGGGGCATGGTAGTGCGGGGTGCAGCCCGGGCCCCGGGAGGAGCTGTGCCTGGGGACGGGGGCTGGGGGCGCGGCGGGGGTGACCCTCACGGGGCCGCCGGAGCTGGGCTCCGGGCTCTGTGTAGGGCGCTGGCACCTGCCCYGCCGTCCCGGGGAGAGGGGCTGGGGTGGAGCCCCTGCCCGCCCCCGGCAGCCGGGCGCACTTTCAACCCCCACCCCGCTCGCAGCGGCAGCCTGCGGCGCTGCTGGCGGAGGGAAAGCGAGCAGAGGGCAGGGACAAGCGGGGGTAAACGCGGCGTGTCGGGGCAAGGGGCCGCTCTGGCTGTGGGGTGCAGGTCCGACCGCGGGGCTGCCGGCCCTTCCGCAGCCGACCCCACCGTCCCCGGCGCACCCCCTCCGTGAGGGGCTGACACGGCTGGGGCGCAAAGCCGCGGCGCCTCCCCGTCCAGCATCAACCCCCCCCGGCCCGGGGCGAGCGGGGCAGCCTTGGACGGGGCTGCTTCTGCCTGGGGCTGCCCCCAGCTGCGGCTGCCAACAGCTTGCGGAGCCTGCGACGGGGCTGGGCCGTGAATTACAGCCGAGAGGAGGGCGAAGTCACCCCTCCGTCCCGGGGCAGCCGCCTGGAGCCTGCAACCAGGTGCCCGGGACCCGCCGCCATCCCCTGCCTCTCCCCAAAGCATCCCTGCCGCTCGGCCCCTTCGGTCCTGGGGACGGAGGGCGCCTGAGCAAAAGGGCTCTTTGGGGGCATTTGATCTCCACCCAGCCACCCGCAGCCGCCCCGGGTTCTGTCCCGCTTTCCCCCGGAGCCCCGGGCTCCTTTCCAGCCGCAGAGCAAGGGTGGGGGAAAGGTGCACAAGCCGCTTCGTGCCTTTCAGCTGCAAAAGGGACGGAGCAGCAGCATGAGGCTGAGCCGGGGTTTTGAGTTCCCAGGAAAGGGGCGATAAATGTCCCGTCCCCCCGGCTCCTCTCCGGCAGCACCGTGCCCCGAGCGGTGCGAGTGAAACTCCAGGCT
The DNA here is from genome assembly GCA_035582835.1 of Phoebastria nigripes. NCBI lineage: Eukaryota > Metazoa > Chordata > Aves > Procellariiformes > Diomedeidae > Phoebastria > Phoebastria nigripes. Next base: position 145,471 of record JAYKAV010001488.1, on the reverse strand, counting down.
TCTGCCTCCCTGGTTTCACGTCCTGACCCGTGGAGAGGGAGAAAGGGAAAGAGCATCCGCAGAGATGCCGTTTCCTTCTCCTTTCGATGGGTCGGGTGGGGAAACCCCGAGCGACTTGGAGATGCGATGCTGCGGGCGAGGAGGCGCGCTCGGAGAGGTCTGTCCCCTCGCCTGCTCTTTGCCGGGGGAGAAACTTTGGTCTGTTCAACAGGAATTCAAGTCTCCCCGTCTCCTGTTCCTCTCCTCGGACTCCTGCACCGGTGCGGCAGGAGTGGACGGCCCTTCCCTTCCCTTCCCTTCCCTTCCCTTCCCTTCCCTTCCCTTCCCTTCCCTTCCCTTCTTAAATACCGGGGGGGTGGGGGGGGGGAAGGAACAACTTCTGGAGAAGCTGCCCATGGGGAGAGAAGGGGGAACGGTGGGGTTTTCTTTGGGAGGGTTTCTCTCCACAAACACATCCGGGAAATAATAATTAAAAAAAATTAAATTGAAAAAAAAGGAAAAGGAGGCAGGAAAAAAAAGGGTTGGGGGATAGAAACAGGAAAGCGGGAAAGATCCGATGGTGGCAGAGCCTGGCAGCGCCCGCCTTCTGGGCTCGTCCGTCCCCGACAGGGCGGGCAGGACGCGGCGGGGCTGCGGGGCCGGGCCCGGGGCGGCACGGCTCGGCTCGGCACGGCACGGCACGGCACAGCACGGGCTGCTTCTCCCGGGATAGACGGGGGCTTGGCGCTCTGAGGAAATTCGTTTATTTTTCGCCACAAAAATAAGTAATGTCTGTGTGCACATATATAAAATACATAAATATAAATATAAATATAAAATAATATAAATATAAATATAAATATAAATACAAATAATATATCCGAGGTGGATGGACCCCGTTCGTTTTGAGCTGTGCACCCAGCTTGCTTTCCGCCAGGTCCCGGCACAGCCGGGGCCGTGGAGATGGCGGATGCTGCTCTTAGTCCCAGGGGGAAGCGGCTTCCCCTCCCTTCCCAGTGCTTCCCAGTTCCCATGGGGGAGGACCCCGCTGCCCCCACCTCCAGGGGYCCGCCACAAACTTGACACCAGTCCCCCCCGGCCCTGGACGTTTGATTTAACTCCATCAGTTGTGGGGTTCCTTTCCTCCCCCCTCTCCCATCCAAGCGGCCCCCCCCATCTGACAAGCCCGACCCGCGCGGTCCTCTCACGGGGCGCCTCTTCCCCAGCTACACGGGGCCGGGGGGGAGGCGGGGGTGGGCTCGTGTTTTGATTAATATGGAAATAAAACGCAGAAATAGCAGCAGTACTTAGCTTCATTGCTTCAGTTTAGAGATTTATTGGCGAGGAGATAAACACTAGGCTGGGGGCTAGCTCGGTAATTCACAGTCCCCATCAGTTATTACCAAATGAGCAAATCGTTTTTCTTTGAAGCCGCAGAGGAAAAAAAAAAAAAAAAAGAAATGGGAGGGAAAAAAAAGTAATTTTTTTAATAGGCTGCTACCTCCTCCCCTGGGTCTGGCCCTCAGGGCTGCCGGGCACCCAGCTCCGGCGTGGGGCTGCCCGGCCCGGCTGCCCCTGTCGGGGCCCTACTCTCCCAGCAAAACTAATAAGGGGTTTATCACGAATTCGTGCCTCTTAAAACTCATGTATCCTGCTCTGTCTCCCTCTGACTTTCTCCTGTATTTTCCCAAGAAAATTTGCTCCTGTCCAAATGTTTTTGGTTTTTTTATTCTTTGCAGCCTCATTTTCCCTCCTGCAGAAGCAGGTAGACATGGATTTGAGCTGGAAAGAGCTGTCACAAGATGACATCGTGCTGCTGCCGAGGGAAAACAAAGGGGCAAGGCTGAGAGGGGGAGTATAATCCTTTATTAGATGCAGTGATATTGGGGAAAACGGGCACTTTGGGGGCACACAAACCCATTCTCAGGTCTGAAATGGAAACAGAAAACTAGAAGCTAAGTACAAGCTAAATACTAAAATGTAAGCAGGCATCTTTCACTGGACTTCTGTGAAATCTATGGATTTGAGTTTGTTGCTTTGCATTCAGTGTCATTAGAAATGCCTTGAGACACACACACTGTGCTGCCAAAAAATGCCCCAGGACCTGCTGAACACTCATATTCTTCTGGACCAGCAGGAGAGGTCAGGTGAGATATCCTAGGGCTCCTCAGTGGCAGTAAATACCTATGTTTAGGTGGCTGAATTGAGCTTAATTGTTGATCATTTTGTGTTCTCTGATCTTTCAAGTAATCAGGTTGATTAGAACCATGAAAGGTTTAAGGGTCAAATGAATAAAACAAAGAGGATTTACTAATCTTACGCCACATCAGGGGGATGATAGCTGCATGTGTGCTCACTTTGGTGCAGCCAACAATTGCTGAGTAGAAAACACTGAGGACACCAGAAGAGTGAATGGACGTGCCTGCAGCCTGCTTATTCCAACCAGTCTTCCTTCTCCTGCCCTCCATTTCCTCCTCCTGAAGTTGAAACAAAACCATTTTGCTTGATATTACATTGAAGTAAGCACCTATGTAAGGACATTGCAGCTGCAGGACAGTAAAGTCTGGCTGAAGGGCAAAGCTTCTTAAAAATTAGTATCATCAGTTGAGACTGTGTGACCAAAATCTGTACCCAGCTTCTCCGAGTCTCCTGAACCTGTTGTGAATCAGCAGGATGGGATTTTATACAGCACTGGCAAAAGACCGCAGATCAAAATTTTAATTCAATCTTTTTATGTTTGTTTGTTTGTTTTCCCCCGAAGTGTTGTTGTTCCTGTTGATGTGTACATCTTGAAAGTTACCTGGCAGAACAGCATCAGGCCCTGCCAGATGGGCAAGAGAAAAACTACAAGCGATGCAGTAATTTTAGTATTTATGATGAAGATGATTTGTGGAGACCTGCAAATCAAAAACTAATGGATTCCTTGTAAAACACGTAGAGGACTGACAATAAAAGAGATTTGCACAGGGCCTGGTTCTGATGCCTTGCAAGCTAGTGTAAGTGGATAAGACTCATTTTTTAAGGCAGAGATAATGGTACAGCAGAGTCAGACCACAAAAACTCCTGGTTACAGCAGGTAGGAACCGGAGCAGCAGCCAGCAGTATTATATCCCCCTCAGCTGTCATCTAGACCAGCTAGATGAGAAGGAGGTTTATTAGTGCTTAAATATTAGTGCATAGGGTTTCATGATCATTGCACAGACATTCAGTTTTAATAAAGAACAGGTAGTTCTTCAAAAGGAGTTTCCTTTTATTTCTATAATGTCACATGCAATGTTTTCAAAGGCAGCTTTAAATACGGGCCGGTCAAGCACAGAACAGGGCAGGGAAGGAGACGTTGTTTCTGGATGCATGTCTCACTTCCAGGGAAGCCTGTCCCATGTCAGGGATGGAAATGAGGATGGGGTGGTGCTTTAGTCACACCACCGGAGGAAACATTTTACAAATTATTCCCTAAAGGAAAGTTGATGCTTGTGTTATAAAAAATGAATTCTGTTTTTCACAATACTAAATGACCTTTCTGCAAACTTACTTACTTTTTGCACGGTGGTTTGGTTTTTTTTGTATATTTCACTTTTATTTTCATTGGTTTCTATCCAGTGGCCCTGACTGTCATGCACCGGGTGCTACTTTGCTATGTTGCAGCTGCAAACGGTTAGGTGGCTGTCTGAAAAAAAATGAGACTTCATTCGTATTTTTTAAAAAGCAGAGAAACCTTTCATGACCAATGAAAATTTATTTTATGTCTTAAATGTCTGCACACTACCTGTGAGCCTGGCGTGTGCTGCTCCCCTGGCTCTCCTTGCCTCAATGTCTTTCCCAAAATGACTGCTGTGACCATGGTCTCCTGAGGTGCCTGCAACCTGGCTAATCTCCAGATACGGTTAGATTTGAGGGGCTCCACATGTTTTGGAGAGTGCTTTCTCCACTTTTGGAGAGTGGCTCCAGCCCACACTTGCCAGTTCACAGACTGCACAGCCTTCTGCTCTGACTGCTCCTCCTGGCCTTGAGACAATTATCTGTAAGCAGTGCATGCACCCCTTTTTCTTTCTCGTTGAGTACCTTTGCAAGGTTTAGCTGTGTACAGTTTTGAAGCAGGCTGAGGTATGCTCTGCAAAAGCACTTGAGCGCAGACTTTCCAAAGCTTCAGGCTCTTCCTTTCCATGGTTTTGTCATTCCCTAGGCTCTCCAGCACAGTCCCTTTGCCCTTTTGGAACATGGAAATTTATACGCCCACTACTTCGTATCTTCCATTACTTCTGCCAGGATATGAGCTTTTCCTTATGTGACCTACAGAGATGGATTGTCAGATATATGGAAGATTTTCTCCATAATATGCTCAGTCAATTGTCATACCAAGTTTTCAGGGCTTTCAGTTTTCAGCAGATGCCCAGAATTTCGCATACACGTGACTTGTGGCATCCACTGCTTCAGAACCCACAGCACATGCCTATATGTATCATGATACTTCTGCAGGTTGTTATTCATGAAGCGTCATGGAAACAACTTGCCAATCACCTTTAATGGATAATACATCTTTCTGAGCCAAACTGTAGCGTAAACCAGATGATACATTTTGGTCTGGACTCGATGTCACTTGGCTGACACTAGCATGTCAAGCATCATTTTGCGTAACTTAATTGAAGAGTCTGTCACCAACACTTTAACTAGGTTTTATTTATCAAGACTCATTTATCGCTGTTACAGGCCCTTGTATGCTGTTCTATATGAGAGTGATAACTCAAATCCTCCTCAGCAGTATGCATCTGGCTGCATTTGTGTCCCTATCCCAATTCCTTTTCTCTTATGATGCCCTTAGTTTGAGTAGGCTCAGTCCTGGTTCCTTGCATAATGCTCTTGGACATAATCTTCATCTCCTACCCCTTCACTAAAATAGGACCATAAGACCTTTGGCCGTGCTTTAATGGATCCTGAGGATCAATGGTGAATCCTCAGTAGCTTAGTTATATCCTTCCCTCATCTCCAGCCTTGTGGGCTTTCCAGGTGCAGCTTTTCAAGCAGATATGTTAGCTAAAGCAAGATTTGTGCTTCAAAAACCAGGTATTCTTTACTGTGACTGGTGAAGCACATCAGTGCAGCTGTAGGCAAAATCATACCAGCCTCCATTTCATCAGCACTTTCTTGTGTCTGTTGAGTGCTCTAGGGTTTTCCATTTCTCAAGGTGCTCTAAGATGTCCCAGATTTCCACTCCAGGCTAGGATCATGGACTTCATCTCTCCTAGTAAATTAAACAGTGCCACATAATGTTCTCAGGCACTGGAGCTCAATTATTTATAGAGTCAAATTGTTACAACGGTTCCTGGCATGGTTTGGCTCCAGACAACTAGCGCTCTCCTGAACATTTCCCAGGCATGGTTTGGGGATAGCATAGGCCAAAGGCCAATCCCAGCAGGCAATTTGCATTCAGCCACACTGCCTGGAAAGCAAGAATTTAATATTGTGGACACATGCCAGTCTGTGCCAGTTGGCTTCAGAGCTAGATAACCGTCACAGGCATGTTTTGTATAGATGTAGTCTCAGAGTCTTTCTCTCTCTTACACCAAGCTTTTGCCCTTGTTGTCATCTCTTTCTGTCTGTCTTTCTCTCCAGATTACCAGGAGGATACATTTCATTTGTGAAGTGAGACATTTATCAGAATTATTGACTGATCAAAGTCTCCCATTAGTTGATTTGTTTCCATTACTCTTTGGCTTTCTCTGCTTAGCTTTGCCCAGTTGTGCAAGATTGGTCTATTGAACTATGAAACTGTAAAGAATGTCTATTTCTACTTTTGTGCCACGTGCAAGAAATCCTTCTTCCAGCTTCTATAGGTTTTATGTCAACATGGGGCAAAAGATGCCCAAGGCAGTGAGGTCCCACATTCCACAGGGACTTTTTCAGTTCATAGATATGACACATAGACACAAAGTAGTCCTCAGTATCAGAATTCATCAGAAGTCCAGAGACAAACCTTCCTCACCAATCATCACATCTCCACCAAGAAAAATGAACCCATGATACTACCTCTCTTGCTTTTTCAACTCCCAAATTTGTAAGGATTTGGGGCAAGCACAGGGTTTTTGCCTTCTGCTTTCTAAGGGTCATATAGCTCATGGGAGAAGTGGTTCCAGTCACGGGTTGAATGTGAATCTTACAGCTTTCCCCTGAGACCAGTGCTCTCTTCTTTCCAGCTGCTGAGACCAGGCAGCTGCACTTAGTGCCCCATCCTTCAGTTGTTTCAGCGTATCTCAACTGATCAATGCAAAGCTATGGTCCAAAGAGAAAACTTTACTTTTCCCTTTTTTATTGTGTTTCCTCAAAAAGTTGCAGCATTTTTTCCCTCCCACTGGTGCATTTAATGAGTTTGGCAGCGCTCCATCCATGCTTTTGAACCACAGCACTTCTTTGCAGTGTCTTTGTGCCCAAGTTTTCTGCCTGAAATCCTGCCTACAGGCAAGACCAGCACTAACTAAATACCCTGAGTCAGATCAGCACTGATCGCTTCTTCACTTCTGCACATGTGGATTGTACCTGAGATCTCTGGGGTTAACTCTGTTCCCAGCAATACAGCAGAAGGACAGTCCTCCTGTAAATCCAATATCAACATTTCAGCTCCTTCTCTCTTATTCATATTGCCAGGGGGGTGAGACAGGCTTCTTCACCTGGCCTTCCCCCATGAAGATCCCAGCATGTCTCACATCTTGCAGGGCTCCACAGTCAGCAGCTGACTCTTTCTTGGGGTTTGTCAGGTTCAGTCGCTTGAACATCTCCTGCTCACTCCCTCACCCGGCCACCAGCTCCATCCATCTCTCTCCATGCACAGCCCTCTTCCTCCAGCTGCAGCATCTTCTATTCCAGCCTTCACTGCTGTGGTTGTCTCACCTTGCCATTGCATCTGCCCGACCATCTGTTGAATCATGTGCAATATAAATAACAGCTAATGACAAATAATAGCTAAGGATACCCTCCTGTAGTAGTCTGGTGGCCTTACTGGACATCCGCCACTTCACAGCATTTTCTTATTTTATTTTGCAGGTCACAATTATATGGTAATATTAAAGGGGTTTGTAATGTTAAAGTGGTTTAGAGTCCTTGGGCTACTTTATATACAACGTCTATATTTTTCCCCAAAGTGTTTGCTATTATTCAATTCCCCATGTTCCTGGCTGCGATACTCTTCTGTGACTGGAGAGACCATAAAATAGGCCCTTATTCTGTGCTTCATCACAGCATTAAAGTTACCATACCAGTTGCAATGGGTAACAGAAAATCAGCTTTTAAAACCAACCACATTTAATAATTTACATCAGGAAAATGCTGAGAAGTAGTGAGAATAGTAGATTTCTCTACACTCCCTTCAGCTGAGCTACAAGTATTTTGGCCTTCTCTGCACAGGAAAGCAAATTATTTTTAATCTAGATTATAGAGAAGGTGAAAACCTGTCTTAATGTGTCTTGTCAATAACAGGTCTTTACCTTCACTAAGACCTTTAACCCACCCTTAGATATGGACTCGGTCACAGAGGTGCTCAAAATATGTTGTAGGTAATGTAATGGGCTGATGTTTCATCCAGTAAAGTCATGGACAGCTTTGCTTGGAGGCCAATAGTGGAGCTGCAGCCTTGCAACAGGAGTTTGTCCTCGATCTCGCATCTTTCTGGCTACATCTGAATGCCGAAAATGAATTGCTCTAAACATAGCTCTGTAGCTAATTGATGGCACAGATGCATGCCAAAGTAATCTTTGAACAGTTGTAATGGTCCTAATGGTGAGCATAGCTGAGTGGTATTAGAAAAGCTTTGTTTTTCACTTTCATTCCTGATACGGTTCAGGGATGTTCACAAAACTACTACATTTGACAAAGTGCTTGTTTTAGTCCCCAGCTGCCTTGAACTAACAAGCTGATGACAGATTTTCGGTACAGATGGGATTGTTTGAGGAAAATATGCCTAGCAAGCAGGCTCACTTTTTAAGCAAAGTTATTTCAGTTTATCATGCTCGGCTCTCAAGGCATGCAAGCCTCTCCAGTAAGGGGAGCTGCTGGGCTCAGCTCAGGGGAAGAATGAAAACAAGTGTCAGAGCTTTTCTGCTGTCTAAGGAGAACTTCCAGTTCTTTTTTTCTATTGAAGATGGCTTTGCACTCACTGGCTGAAGGTGCTCATTTCTGCAGGTCAAAGATGGGCAGGTGTTTCCTAAACACCGTTGTTTTATTCATGCCCCTCCAGCTGCGGAGCTGCCTGTGAGGATGCCGTCTGCCCCCCCCCGCTCAGCTCACTCCTGTGGAGACCCTGCAGCCCACCAGCATTGGGGACCACAGTGACTGGCCACAAAGAGATGCTTGAGATGCCGTACAACCAAAGCTGCCTGGCCACAGCTGCAAGTGAGCCTCCCAGGGGCTCTGCACCCTCTACGTCTGTGCTTGAAGTTGGAGTACCTGTGCAGCAGCCTGCAGTCAGCAGTCTGGGGATGTACATGAGTGAGACAAATCTAATTGCATTGCTGACACCAATTCACTCCTTGACCTTTGGCAGAGCTTTGCAGATATGCACAGGTTTGGAAGTTATGACCAGTTTACCTGGTCAACTGGAACTTGGAAAGGCACAGAAATTGTCGGTGTGGACCAAAATCCCAGTACCAGCAGCTCCACAAATAGGTGGTAATGATCTGGAGAGGGGGGAAAAACACCCCTGAAGATGCTCATCCTCCCTTCCACACACTCCTCAACACACACAGTGCACATACAGTGAGTTTCCCTTCCCCCTTTTCCCTAAGCCATCAGGTCAGCTCCATGCGTTTCAGTATGACCGTGGACAGCACTTGTCTGTTCTTGATGGGGATTTTCAGGGAAAAAAAAAAATACTAGGTTGGGTTACAACTGGTTAAATCCCTCAGGACCGCAGTAGTGTTTTAAAACATATGTGAAGGGGAGGAACCATTTTTCACATGTCCTAAAGAATATAGCTGACATATGGACCATTCAAAGGAAATTTTGTTCAGGCCATTGGCCATGCATGAATGGCCTGGCTTATACAGTGGGGACCCAAGCTATGACAGGGATCTTCTCCCAAGAATTGGGTTTTCTAGTTAGTGAGAGCAGGTCCTGTAGATGCTAACCATGCTGCAGACTCTCAGAGGCAGTACCAGACCCAGGACCCAGATGGAGGGGCAGGGGTGGGCTGGGGTGGCACAGTCGCACCGGGGCAGGCTCCGGGCAGCGGGGGATGCGGACTGTGGCAATGCCGCAGTCCGCGTCCCCCCCCCACCAAGCCTGCCCCAGCAAAGCCTGCCCCATGCATCCCCACTTTTGCTCCTCTCCATCACAGGCTTCCTCCTGGCCGTGTTCACTGGTGCTTGCTGCTCCAGCCACTGCTTTACTGTAACTGGGCGCTGTTGCAACGCTGTTGGTAGATTTAGCATCTCAATCATCTTTCCACTAAATACCTCCAAGGCCCTAGAGAAACACCTCGTAAATCTTTTTGCTGCTTTGGAAAAAAAAAAACCCAACACAAAACAAAACAAAACCAACAACAAACCACAAGGAAGTTCAGGGAAATAAACCCCTAAATCGAATTTCTTGCTTTAAAAGTGCTTTACATATATCACCACCAACCAGCATGTAAATTTTAGTCAGCTACTGGACTAGTCTTTTAAAGAAGTTGAAAAATGGCCCTGCGTCCTCAAAGGACACACCTGTTATCTGAAACAGTTTTTAACCAGCTTGTTAAGCAGCTTTGACAGATCAAAGACCCTGGACAATGGGCACAAACTTTAACAATAGTTTAGCCTTGAGCAAAAGCTTCTGTCAAAGCAAGGCTTGTGCCAGTAGTATTATGGCCTGCAATTGAAAATAAATTTTACTTGAATAAGTACCTCAGCCCGATCAGAGGCACTGCCGCCAGGGAGACAAAAGCAGTTGGGGATAAGTTATTGACTCCACTGACAGCATGAATGAAGTTCATTATGCCAGCCCACTCTTGGTAAATGTGTCAGGTTTTAAACTGAATTAGGTGGCAGGTGCATGGACCATTTTCCTGCCCCCCTTGAGACAGTAGAGGGCCAGCCATCACCTGATTCTACAGACAAATGTTTAGATTTGGTTTTCATATCGCACGGGCACAAGCGACAGCGTATTTAAATCATAAATAAGGCTTCCTGCGAGCCCTCGTCTATCCCTCTCTCTCTGCTTCCCCGGTGGCTGGCTGGCCCTGCTCCCGCCGCGTGGCCCGCTGCACCCTGGAGGTGGGTTTGCCCCCCTCCACAGCACCCGCTGCAGCCCCCTTGCCGGTCCCTCTTCCTGCCACGGGAGTGTGCAGGATCTGGGCTTCCACAGGCCACCTCCGGGTCCAGCCCCAGCCAGAGGGAAGCCCAAACCCTTCTGCCCCTATTCAAGTGACACCACGCACAGCCATGTGTTTCTGACTTCGACAGGATCTGGATCGAGCCCTCCCGTAGCCGATATTATGTCATATATATGGGTGTGTAAAGAGACTGAATCCAGACATCCAGCGTTAGCCTCCAGAAAGGCTTTCTACAGTGAAACAGTATTTAATCCTTGCAAGCCTCTGACGACAAACATCACTGCAATTTCACAGAACTGCAGGCTGGATCAGAAAGAAGTGATGTGAAACATATACATATATCTACGTGTGTATATATACATACAAAAACATATATAAAAATACAAACACATCTACATATGTACCAGTGTTTAAAAATTTTGCTAGAATTCAAAGAAATAAGGTGATAATCTGCCATGATAATTTGGTACTCCTCTGCTTTAAGATTGAACTGCAGTTTTAAGGTGTATCTTTTATTTATTTTTCATCTGCATATTTTGCTTGAAAACATTTTGGTTTATAGTCTGCCAGGGCCTACAAGGATAATGCAAGATCAGCTGAACTTCAGATACTTTGGATGCCAGCTCTCATTACTTAATCATGAGACACAGGACTATTAAGACTCTTAAAAATGAAAGCCTCGTTCTCTGACCAGGGAGGGAAGAGTTGGCATATGCCTTTGGCTGCATGCCTTATTTACGTTAATGAGCAAATAAGATTCCTTCCCCCTGTGAGGGAGCTGAACATCCCTTCTCCTGAAACTTTTGGGATCTGCTGCTTGCTTTGGTTACAAAGGGGAGCTGTTTGCTTTTGGACAGCATTTTGGACACACTTGGGTACTTTTTTGCACTTGAGTCACTTAAATGACTTTAATTTTTTAAGAATGCCTTTGTAAGCCTGAAAATGTCTTTTTTTTCCCCACATGCTGAAGCTAAAGGCTTTGTGGCTGTCTGCTTAATAGCACACACCAGCCTCTGAACTTTAATAAGAAATATTTATCCCCTTTCTCCAAGGATTTCAAAGGGCTGAACAAACACTAGCTAGTCCTTGCAACACTCTCCTGAAGAAAAATGTTATTGCTGTTCCTCAAAACTGAGAGCCAGTTCAAGGAGTGATGAGACTTGCCCAATGTCACAAGCAAGTCAGTGGCAGATTCACACTCCAGCGGGTGCTTTCACCGTCAGATAGTGCTTCACCCCCCTAACACGACATTACTAAAGACACATTTGGCTCAGTTCACGGTTGTATTTAGTACACCTGTTAATATGGACGTATCAAACGTTTTCTGGCTCCGATACAAATAGACCCAGGAAGTCTCACCTAYGGACCCCCATCAAGAGAAAATGTTTCTTTCCCCCTTACACAAATCTGGAAAAACAAAGTAGGCTTATTCTTTGGGGCTATCTAAAGACTGCTGTGTGTCAACACACAAAATCATTTCTCACAGTGGTATCACTTGCTGGATATGTTCCTTCCCTCCAACTACAGCAGATGGTGTTTCATAGTTGGTCACAAATGGCTGTCAGCGAGCGTTTGTCTGCCTGCCAGTAACCTGTAGTTTGGGGACTCCCTCGGAGAGTGTACCAGCACTGACTCTGCTGATAGCAGCATCTGAGAAAATGATCCGTCCTTTCTTGTCAGGCACAAAATTAGCTATCTCACTTTCAAACTGTTGACAAGGGGGATATGAAAGAAATAAGGGCTGTGCCGGCCCAGATGATGTTTCTTCAGCTCTGGTTGGAGGCAGCTAGAGCTGACTACGGAGGAGAAGCTGCCTTTACTGCAGCAAATATTGACCTCCGGTGAAAGATGGAGATATGAGCGCGGCCCCCTCCTGGTGTCAGGATTTTGCATGGCATTTCCACCACCACCTTTCCCAAGCTCAGTTTAGATTTCTCTTGGCCAGCACTAGTGACGGGGAGGAGATGACCTTTAGTAACATTGCCCTGTAGCAGGAAAAAGCCTTCGACTGGCTACAGGTCCCAGCGCATGAATCAGGTTTGCTGCTGGCTTCACGTGCCCAGGGAGAAGGCAGCCAGCCAGCCCGGCGTCCGCCGTGACTGCAGCCTTGCCCTGGCAGCAGGGAACAGGAAGGACAGGAGAAACAGGAGACAACAGTGATGGAGACCAAATACTTCTGTCCCCATCACCTGAGACAGAAAACAGTTTTGGAAGCTTTGCAGCAGCTTGTAACAGCAGCCATTACCTTGCTGGTGCACACTCACGTTTCAAGGTACACACCCCAAATGATTTACTTCAACAGAAATCTTAAAGATGAGTCCACGGAGCAGAGCCAAAAGCTCTCCATAGCAGCTATCTCAGGGTCTTCTGCCTGTAGAGAAATTTCTATTTAAAACCCCAAGTAGGATCTGGGCTGGCAAGCTTGTCTGGCCTCACTTTCCACCTGGTTTAGCCAGGGGAGGGGTCCCCTCCAGGTACATCATCGGCCTGGTGGAGGGGACGCATGTTACTCATGACTGGGTGGCACCACCRTCAAAGGAGTCTGGCGACCAGGTGTATTCCCAGGTCTCCAGCTTTTGCATATGTCAGGAAGCTGATGTATGTATCAATCCCATGTAGCAAAAATCCTGCATTGGTCAGGGGAAAACTGGATTTTATTGGTGCAAGTTACTACAGATAGTAATTTTGCTGCTCCAGTTCTGTCCTGCTAGAAGAGATTTAGAGAAAATCCAGGTTCAGAATTTCCCTTTCACAAAGAGTTTCTAACATTTCAAAATTCCTTTTCATCCTAAATGTATCCTCTGTGAGAGAAAGGTAGATTAAATAAAAACTTAAGTCCTGCAAAAGAGAAATTGTAACTGCTTTGGAAAATATCGGAATGATCCATCTGAAATGAAATATCCTAAAAAAGGCTGAATTGCTTAGCTTCAACTTCCTTATTTTTGTCACTGAACTCATGTTAAAAATAAAAAGTACTAAATAAGGCAATAGTTAAAAGTCAAAACAAAGAGCTTGGACCTTGTTGAAATAAAACCTTCCAGTCTTCTAAAAATGAAATATTGCGGTAATTGGATTTCATTAAGATTGGTACCTCCCCGCAAATCTGCTTCTTCCAGTCCAAATTTTGTTTTCAAATGAACATTTTGAGCTACTTTCTGGAATATTCATAAACAAAACCAAACTCACACAAGAACTACACAGCACTAATGACAACAACTACCCAGAACAAAAAGGACATGAAAATTTTGCTTAGTTGGAATCAGACTTGTAATGAAATTTCAACTACTTCAACAAAAGAGTTTTTTAAAAACTGTTGAAGGAATCTGCAAGCAAAGCTGAAAAGCAAGTCTCCTGTCATGGTCCTGTTGCATAGAATCTATAACTATATAGCAATTTTCCATTCTCCCTGAGTTTTAGTACTGGATTTTTGTTTTGATATTTTCATGTGTGAATAAGTCTGTTTCTGTTCTTCTCTTTTGGCTCCAAAGATTTTTCTGAGAAAAACAGAGACAGAACTTAGCTGAGGTAAGGCCGTCTGCCTGAGAATGCAATGAGACTTTGACTCAGGTGCCCAGTGAGAATTATGCAAGTGCCTGTTTCACTACTGATCAGAGTAAGTACAAAAGGAGAATGATGACTAGACTAAGCTTGATCCTCAGTAAGTGCCTTGTGCCCTGGCTTGCGTCCAGCAATGCGTTCAAGCATGCAGTCTGAGTAGGACAACACAAACATCTAAGTTAAGTACGTGTATAAATATTCTCACCACATTTCGCTTGGGAAACTTTCTAGAATCTGGYTAAGAGCGGTTGACTGCCTCCTTACACAGGTACGCCTAAACCCAGCTCAGCTTACTCTACTACCTGGTAGGCCATTAAGCCCTGTATTTGGTTTGCCCAGCTACATTATTGTGTTTGTGTGTATACTGGTCATATGAATGTGATGTTCATACCCTTGACCACTTAGAGATAGACTATCAATAACTTAATGACAGACATACCCCATAGCTGCAGCCTCTTTTTTTAAGACCAAAGTGGAGGGCATTACACAACAAGTAGAGTAGCTGTTTCTCAGACAGCCCTGCTTCAGGCAAAGATCCAAAAAGAAAAGGCTGTTGAAATCCTCCCAGAGCCCAGCATCTTCCTAACAGGGGGCATCCCCTCTTGGGAAAATCCATGGGGACAGAACTTGCTCTCTGTGGATGTTTTTAGAAYGTACCACTAATGTTTTCTATTTTCCCCTCTGGAAGTACAACAAGGGGGGGTAAATGAAACGAGTGTCTGAAAGGCTGGAGAATGCGAGTGGCCAGGTGAGTTTACATCCTGCCAAACCGCCACTTTCTGCTCCAGTGTGTGAAGCACTCATGCTTAGGGAAGAGTGTTCCCCTGAATCAGTATCTTCACTCTTTATGTTACCTTGTTGATTTGGCTAAGACCATTGGTGTCCAGAGATAACATCGTGGCCACTTCAGATCTTGTTTAGTCAGAAAAAGAATTGAGCCACTTCAGAGCAGTGTGGTCCATTGTGTGGCCCATCACTGGGGCCATCTTCAACAGCAACTGCCATGGTCAACAGAGTTGGTTCCTCTAGCTGAGCGGGAGGTATACACAGAGTTTGGATGTCACCRATTTGATCAAGAAAGCTGCCCTGCACCAGGAAGATGACATGACTGTTGAGGCAGTCTGTAATGCTCTCATGCGCTACAGGGAGCTCTGCTGCCACACACAGTGAATCATGCGCTAGTCCAGGACTCTGAAGGCAGGGATGGATCTGTGGGCTTACACGCATCAGGAAGTCCAGTAGTACCGCATCTGAGCATCTGGCTCATTTCGGGCACCTGAGCATTTGAGCATCTGCCTCAAATTGGCAGTGGCAGATGTACAGGATGAACAAGCGTAAGGCTGTCTCGTGGATTTGGTTGGGACAAGAAGATGAGGAAACAGCTAAAGTTAGTTGGGGAACACTGTAGTGCATTTCTGAGTTTTCCTACCACTCCATAAGATGAATATTTAAAACTTAGTTTCCTAGCTTGCTAGTATCTACTTTTCTTGAACATGATTTTTTTCCCCTGCATTTCTCTCACTTATTTTACTGGGTTTGTTATCTTTAGTCAAGCTGGAAGAAGGTTTTTTTGCATGGGAATTTCATTAGCTTTTTGATAAAGTTGTCAAGGAAAAATACTGGTACTCTGCCATATGGAAGCATTTATTCACTACCAAGTATGTAAATTAGATTACATCCTTGATAGCAGCTGTGTTAATTAGCATATTTTGGTCTCCTGCTTGCTAGAACTGGACCCAAAGTTTGTCTTTTTTTTTTTTTTTTTTCTTTTTCCCGAGCTACTCTTGGGGCCTTCACAAAACCTGTTAACCTGACTAGATCTGCCTCAGATCCCCACAAGAGTCCCTCTGGGGATTAGAAATTCCTCACAGCATTTGCTCTCTGCCAGGGTCCCTCCGGGTGAAGATCTCTGAGGGGCTGAGGAGATTAACGGGAACCCCTTTGGGGACTAAGGAGATCTGCTTCGCAACATGGCTTTAAACGTTGACTGGACTCATTACGAGGTGCAGAAGCTCTGCAAGAGCCCTCAAGTTAATTAGGCGAACTTGCCAAGGCCTGTCAGACACTTGGTGATCGGCATTGGATCCTTCAGACTTCTGGCAAAGCTTCGGAGACGGCGACATGCCAGTGAAAGGCTCTGCCTGTGCTAAGTAACCACGAGCGCATTCCCCCAGAGTTATCACCATTTCTTGAAAATGGCAAAAGCAACAGAGCAATTTGTGAGCTTCACAGCAAACCAGGTCTGATGTCTCTTGCCATCCCTAAAATTTGACCCCAAACCCTCCAAAAGTTATCAAGTGGTCAAAATACCCCATTTTTCCAACCTCTTTGTCTCAGATTTGATGGAAAATTTATATTGGTTAAAATAGCAGGCTCTTGCACCCTGACCTGACACATTTGGAGAGCTTTAGAAAGCAATAATGGTATTTGAATATCCATCTTGAAAATCCTTGGAGTGAAAATTGGTACTTTACAGCATAGAATAGTGATAATTTACCTCTTGAATATCCATTAGTCTCAATATAACACATTGTCAATCATTTATCAGACAGGGCCTATAGATATTTCCAGGATAGCAGATGTTCACCTTTCCTGTAGTGTCATGTTTTCATCAAAAATATAGATATTGTTATCAGCAAGACAAAATAAACTTAGAAGACCCCAAAAGATGTGGTTGACAGCAGCACCCATTCTTCTAAAGAATTGCACTTTGCAGAGGAGACATGAACCAGAAATGCCAACTGTTTGTCATCTTTAGTCATGACACTATTTACAAAAATGAGGATGCTAATGCTATTATTGCAGCTAGATTTTAACCAGCTCCCACATGTTCAGCCAGGTTTGGCCTTCTATACAGCAAACAAAAGTTGACAATGTTGTTGATAGTGTTAGGTCTAAAGAACATGTCCCACGATCTGCAGATGTGTTACCCTCCACTTTCATCAGCTCAGTTATAGGATGCCGGCTAATGATGCTCTGAGCTTTTAATTTGATGCCTCTTCCTTCACTGCAATCTGATGCGTATGTCTAGCCTCAGAATGTAATTGAACAGATATCCTCCCGTCCACAGCCTTATTGCACCTTGCCCTGCTTTCATCTGTCCAACCAAGAGCAGCAGTAGAGGAGAAACTTGAAGGAAGCTTAAGGGATCATCAGCCTCATTCTGCAAATATTTCTATGGAAAAGACTCCTGCAGGCAAACTGCCCTCAGCAAACACAGTGCTCAGCAACAGAGTTTAAGGGCACTGAGAAAGAAATGTAACCCTCTCCTTTGCAGTCTCCACCCATGACAGCATGACTTGGATTAGGATCTAAGTGATAAAAGTGCTTTCCAGCACTTTTGTTTTGCAGTCATTTTCTGAATGTACACATTATTATCATCCAAGCATTTGACCATCACAAAACATGTTCTGGTGCTTTCAATTAATTTTAAAGTGTGTTTCAGGAATTGTTTGGCTGATTTGGTATTTTCGTGGAAATATTGTCCTACATTTCACTGACTAATCTGAAGACAGTACTTGTGGGGGGGTTTGTACATGTCTAAGTACATACCTGCAAAAATGAAACTTCAGATGTGACCTCAGTGTGACACCCCCAGTCTTTTCCTTATTTGGCAACAGCATGAGGATCAAGACAATTTGGGGCTTTTAGTATTATACAGCCCCAGACTGCTTCTTCTGTTACATGTGCACTCACCTGCTGGCTGACCATGCCACAGGTGCCTACACATTTCAGTATCTACAACTTGGCTGGCTCAGGATGTTCTTGCTCCATTCACCAAAACAGCAAACATATGTTTTAGTCAGATACGTAAGCACAGAGCTCAAAATAAACCGACAGTAAAGTCAGATATTGATACTCAGCTTCAGTAGGCCAAGGTGTCACTTGATGTGATGATGGGTTACGAGGTTGTAAGCAGGAGGTGCGCTTCCCTTGCTGCATGGATCCACCCACAGCCTTGCATTTGTATGGCATTGATGCCAAAGATTTGTGGCCCATGATTCAGGCTCCTCAGTACTACTCTAAAATTGCTGTTACTCTTGATTGATGATGGTGAAGACGATTCTTATGCTACTGTTAATTCTTTAGAAGCTGAAAGTCTTGCATCAGATGTATGCACAAGGCAGGTCATAGTTAAGGGAGTGAAACATCCATTTTCTTTATCTAAAACTTCTTACTTTTCAAACTCAATTCTCCACCAGTGTAAGAACATGTATCTTCTTTCCTTCTGTGAAGATCATAGAATCATAGAATCATAGAATCATTAAGGTTGGAAAAGACCTCTAAGATCATCAAGTCCAACCGTCAACCCAACACCACCATGCCCACTAAACCATGTCCCTAAGCGCCTCATCT